>QKWP01002853.1:4053-24102 GCA_003550325.1 Gigaspora rosea | reverse complement strand
TTGCCTTCTTGCAATACTTGTGAGCCGGCTCAGCCGGATATAAATAGTTAAAATATATTTGTTATCAATATATTTTTTTCGAGCTTGCGAGGCTTTCTCATACAAAAAAAGCTGGACTACTGTGCCCGACATGCATGTTTAGATTTTTTAATCAATAGCTTGTGATTGTTAGTAGATCGATTTATTTTTGGCCCATACTAATCAATTTATGAATAAATAAATCAGCAAATCCAAAACTGTTTTTATATAAAAAGGGTTAGTTGTAAAAAATAAACTATATAAATAAGCCTATTTTCTTACAAGTGAACCAGCTCAAATAGACATGTTTACTAATCCAATACCCCAAAACATTTTATATTTTCCTTTTTTCTCATTTTATTCAAAAAAGAGAATTCAGAAATAAATATTTTTTGAACTTGCAGAAAAAACAGATTTATCACGAGAAGCTGGCTCACAAGCTCGAAAAAAGAAATCTAGTAATCAATAAAGAGGTTTACTTATTTTTTGCCTTCGAGTAATTTATCAAGAGAAGGCGAGAATCTAGCAGAAAGAGCTTCTATACAAGAGCTTGAATTGCAAGATCTAGAAAAGTTAACAGTTTTCTTGACAGATAGCTTTACAACTACTTCATTGCATAGCACTGTCCTCGGAAGATGTAGAGTCTAGACCAAATTCCATAACTTTAAAAACTTGGATAGAACTGATGGAAAGAATAAAAAATTCTTTTTTTTCGCAAGCTCAAAAAAAAAAAAAAAATGTTTACCTAGCTTCTGGCTTTGAGCAAGAATTGTGAGAAGGCAGTCCGGAACCTCCTATATATTTTATTTATTCGGTTTATCCAAAATTTTTTTCCTGTATAATTGGTATATTTGGTATATCCAGTATATCCAGTATAATATATATATATCCTATTTATCTAGTTTTTTCTAAAATTTTTTCCTGTATATCTAATATATCCGGTATATCCGATATAATATATGCATTTTATTTAATAAATTATTTTGAAATAATATATTAGATACAAAAAAAATACTATCATGCTTAGGCAACGCATAAGATGTGATGCTCCTTCTTTATCACTAGCTGATTATGATTTTATTATGCAATGCTGTAATGATAGACCAAGGTCTAAAGTTTTGAATGAGCTAAAAGAAAAATATAGCATATCACAAAAATGTATTTATCAAATTTGGAGAGGCAAAGAAAAAAATAGGGTTGCCTGGGATCAACCAATTTTTTCTTGCAAGCTCGAAAAAATGAATCTGGATTGCTAATCCAGATTACTGATATATCTGGCTTCGAGTGATTTATCACAAGAAGGCAGAAATTCGAAAAGAGAAAATTTAGATAACAAATCAAATTTGCCTTCGAGTGATTTATCACAAGAAGATAGGGAAAATTTGGCTAGCAAACTAATTTTGCCTGAGCCGGTCTCGACATATGTCGAGAAAGGTAAGGATCTAAATGCATTTTATGAAAAAGAAGCTATTCGTGATAAAAAAAATATAGCCAAATATCTGCATATACTAGCTAAGCAAAAGATCCAGCTCATTATAGAATGATAAAAACTTCTCACATACCTCATTGAGAACCTCTTTAGCATTAAGAGTATCAAATAACATTTTTTCAAGTTCTTCATAACTCATATGTTTTTTTTTTCTGACCCACCTTCCCCGACACAAGTCGAGGCTGGCTCAGGCAGAATTGATATGCTAACCAAATTTTCTCTTTTCGAATTTATGAAAAAAGAGTGGGACTTATGTACTGAAAGAGGTATAGTAATTACTTTATTTTTATGTATTAACTTGAATTTATACTTAACAATGAGCTCCCATCCAGCTCGATCAAGCCAAGGTGTACCCAATAATATCCAGGGTTTATCATCATCCATAACCGGAAAGTCTTCAGAGATTGTACAACTATTTTCTTCCTGACCAACCGTAACCGAAATGTTATAAGATATGCCTGAAGACTCTAAGGAATTATTACGCCATTTAACTGATGGTTTCTTATTTTTATCTACTTCTGCTCCCAATAGTTTTATAAGGCCTTTTGAGATAACTGAGCAATTTGCTCTACTATCTATCATAGCTGAAGGCACTTGTACGATTTTTCCTAATGTTGAGCTAATCTTGCAACATATAGTAGCGACATCATTGGGAATAATTTTACAAATAAAATTAATTTCTATAGGGTTGGGCCATGAAATTTCTGTCTCTAATTGCGATCCCTCTGGGGCTGATTGGGGCGGTATATTTGTTTGCTGGGAAGCAATTCGAATTAGATCTGATATTGGTTGCAAGATATGAGAGAATATTATAGTAATCTCATGCCAGAACTTTTCATGTTCCTTGTCTGAGAAATTTGAAGTGAAATGATTTAGAACGGGATCTTTTAGTACAATGAATTCAGCATTAATCATATTGTAACTATTAATAGAAACTTCTTTAGGCTGTGTACAAGTAAATAAATCAACCATTGATCATAAAATAGCAAAAAATGCATTTAGGCTAATATTATCTGTAGGAATTTTAAGTAGCCTAATATCTTTACTGCCCTTTTTATCAGAAACGATGTTACTAGATTTTTTGCTAGAAGTTTTTGGCCTAGCACTTTTGTGCTTCTTTGATTTGTCTTCTCGTGATAAATTACTCGAAGCCGGAGATTTCGGTAATCTGGATTGGTGATCCAGATTTCTTTTTTTGAGCTTGCGAGAAAAAAGTGAAGAAGTTATTTTTTTTTTATAGCATTAACTTCGTATTCTTCTGAATCGCTTTCTGAATTACTAGACTCACTAGTCCCAGAGGAATCTGATCCTGATTCATTCCATGAACGCACCAAGATATTGGTTTCAAGTTCATTTTCACTAGATGTCGTACTATTTTTGCTATCACTAGAGTCTGAAGATGATTCATCTGAAATTATATGGGCGTTAACACGCTTGAATGATTTCTTTTTTTTGGTCTTAGATTTTGATTTTGTCTTGCGACGAGAAGATTTGGGTTTGCTAGAAATCTTTTTTATAGCTTTATTCATTTTAGTTTGATTGATTTTAAGGTCTTCTAATTGCCTACGCATATCTTCTACGGGATCATTATCTGTAACTTCAACATTCTTTATTACCGGTTTTGGGGGTAAATCGGGCTTGGGAACAGGAACAAATTCTGATATCTCTCCAAGAAGCCATTGTAAAAATTTACCCTTATTTGTATCTTGTATAATTTGAGAGGTTCCTGGAGGTTGTGGTCTATAGTCGGGTTGAGATGGTTGAGAAGAAATAGATTGAGATTCTATAGATGGCATCATAGATTTTATTAAGTTTTCGACTTCAGTTTTGGTCATATCCAAATTGCTTGAATAATTGTTTTTCTATAAGATTTATCCGATGATACTGGACCTGAATATAAATAAGCTCCAGACAATTGCTCTGTGTTATATCTTTCAATTTCTTCGAGCTCAGTGAGCAATTCTGATACGGGCCTATTAATTCCAATGCATCAAATTTCTAATTGATTGTCAGGAGAAATGCCATGAATAAATTGTAAACGAATTTGTTGATCATCAATTCCTGCAAGCCTAGCAAGTTTATGTAACTTAGAATAAAATCTACCTACAGAATCACTGCCTTGGACTGTTGAACAAAGAGCATTCGCTGTTTTTCCGCAGTGACTGTGGGATAGTTAGATTTAAGCCAGTATATTGCCTGGCCAAGTCGAATTCCATCTGCTACTATAGTTTGTCCGGCATTAGCATTTGGGGCATTGGATAATCGATCTGTTGGGCGCCCATCAGCAAAAGACCAGTTTTTATCAAATACTGTATGAGCTGGAATAACAATATTTCCAGCCTGGCCCACAGCGCCATGTCATAAATTTGCTCCAAGTTGTGCTACTGTTCGTCCCTGAGTCGCACCCAAATTGGCTTGGCCAGTATTATCTAATAAATTCTCAATTCCCAATTCTTTCTTTGAAGAGATCTTTCATACCAATCTTTAGCATCACCTTTGAGGTATGTTTCAAAAAGACCATGCGCTCGAACTCTATAGGCATGTCCAGCTAATACATTAATTCCTATAGCCACAAGATATGAGCGAAAAGAATCAATAAATTCTTCTGGATTCTCATTGGGATAGCCATTAAAATTTGGGGGTGGGTATCCTGCTATTCCTATTTGTTATATATTTGGTTGGTTATTCTGTAGCATAAAAATTTGTTGATTTAAATTATTAATTAATTGTTCTGAATTTCGGGCCCGTGTTTTCCATTTACCCATTTATTTTGTATAGTCTTACATCTATTTTTCTACTTGTTGTATCTATTTGTTGTAAGATTTAAGAGATGTGTGGTAATTGTTCCATCTGTCTTACAATTCTGTAGTTGATGATAGGCTCTTCTATTTTTGAATCTTAATGCAAAGCTTTCTAGGAGCAATTCTGATATCCGCCTTTTTTGGGTACATATTGTGATTTGGCCATTAAGTTCTTGAGATTTAAATATATTATGCTGTATTCTATGGGCCTTATAGGCCTGGTGAAGAAGATCATAGTTATTTTGAAGCGTGGCTAACTGGGTTTGTTAATCGGCAAACTGGGTCTGTGAATCAGCAAACTGGGTCTGAGAATCAGCTAACTGGGTTTGCAAAGTTATTAGCTGGGTCTGCAAATTTGCTACTCGATTTTTGGCATGGATTGCTTGTGTATTCGCCTGTGGATATATTTCTCGTACCAACTCTTCAAACTTATCTCTGACTTCAAAAATTATTCTAAGATAATCTGCAATATCATCTAATATCGGGGCTGTTGTAATTGGGCTTTGAAAATACAGTCTAATATTAGTAATCTCTCGCTGAATCCTATTATTTTGAATCCTAGCTTGATTTCAGGTAGAGATAATGTTCGGGGAGATCAGGGTGATTCTGGTGGTTGCGCCATATCTATATTATTATACAAAGCAAGAATTTTTTCATTAAGCTTGTCTATTTCATCCTGGAAAATTGCTACCACTTTTCTATATAATCAATGTACTTTTCTTGGCTTTCAGAATTTTGGAGTGCCTTTTCTAACTTTTCTTTAAGATTAGAAATTTCTAATCACAATGGACCTAGGTCCTTATCACGAATTAAGATTTCTTTTTCAAGGTAATTAATATAATCCTCTTTTGAGATAAGATCCTGTTGAAATTTGCTGACTCGATCTTGTATAGCTAATAAGGCACCTTTAAATTGCTCGATTCTTTCACCCATTTTTTTCCTTTTTTTGCTCATAAATTCGAAAAAAAGAAAAAGATAGTTATCTGTTTTTTTAAAAATATATTTTGTTCCACAGATTGTAGATCAAGGGACTGAGCAAGCCGGCTCAAAAATGTTGTCTATTCCTATAATACAAATAGATTCTGGAAATGTTTGTGAACTAGATATATCTATTGCCTTGCGTAAAATTTATTACCATCCTAATGGATATCAATGAACTGTGAAAAAATTGTATGAAGCTTCTTTAAAAGCTAGATACGATTTTTCTATAGATGAGGTGTATAATTGGCTTGAAAAACAGGCTTTATATCAGATTCATAAACCCGGCCAAGATTTATTCCTAGAGCCTCTTTTAATAGTATACAGGTTCCTAATGAATGCCATTAAGTAGATATTCTTTATTTGGCCCATGACCGAATTAATAATATAACTTATAAATATTGCTTATGTATAGTTGATGTGGCTTCACAATTAAGTGGGCGGTTCCTTTAGCTGATAGGTCAGCTTATTCTGTGGCCAAGGCCTTTAAGAAAGTTTATAGTAATTCCAAGTGCCCTCTTATTTGGCCTAAATTATTAATGGTCGATTCCGGTTCTGAATTTAAATCTGATTGTAAAGAATAAATGGAAAAATATAATGTTAAAATTAAGGTTGGCACGTCTTATAGAAGCCAAGGTATTGTTGAAAGATTTAATCGTACTTTAGCTAAAAAATTGTTTCGGTTACAGGATGCTTCTGATTTATTGTTACCTATATCTAAGAGATCGAGAGCTTGGGTTAAAAATCTTTATATAATTATTGATAACCTTAATAATTCGGTAACTAGATTAGTTGGCATGGCTCCGGCAAATGCCATAAAAATGAATCAGATTATTTCAGCATTTTCTAAGTTACGCAATAGGCCTATGGGATTTAATGAGTCTAAATTAGATTATAATACTTTGGTTAGATATTTACTTGAACCGGGAGAGCTAGAAATAGGTCCTAAAAGAGTGACTGACTATAATTAGAGTCCTCAGATTTATTTTATCTGGGAAGCATTAGTACAAAAAAATCAGCCAATCTTATATTGGCTAGAAAATGATGAAAGCAATGGTCCAAAGCGGTCTTTTGTTAAAGAGGAGCTCCAAGTTGTAAAAGGTATAGAATTACCTCCTCAGTTTGTACTTACGAGTTAAAAAATTTATAATATAAAAGATGTTTGTAAAATGCTTCAAGTTGGTGTTCCTCATCTTTGAAATTTATAATTTAAAAGATGCTCGTGGAATGCTTCAAGTTGGTGTTCCTTGTTTTTTATAAATTAAGGAAATCTTCTATTCTATATTAAATGAAGAATCTTTATATCTGTAATTATCTTCATAACTCTGGTAAGATTTGTGGTAAAACTTGTATACGTCTAGAAGGTTGCCTGCATCATTGGAAATGTAAAAAGTGCTATCCTTGTACTGTTTGTGGTAAGCCTACAGCTTTAGCTTGTGGACGGTGTGCAGAGTATATCAGAGGATATTATGTCATGCAATATTATAATAAATTGCATAATAATGCTCAGAAGCTAGATCCCACCTTCCTTAATATAAGTTAAGGTTGGCTCACTTCTGATCGGATAAGTCTCACCTTAGATATTCTCCCCCTGATTAGATAAGTCTCACCTCTGATCGGATAAGTCTCACCTCTGATCAGATAAATCTCACCCCTAATAGCTAAATCTCATCTCTGATCGGATAAGTCTCACCCCTAATAGCTAAATCTCATCTCTGCAAGGTGAGACTTAGCATTTTTTGTCCTTTGCTAGATAGCATTAAATTGCTTTTTGAATTAATTCTAGGATAACATGGAAAATAGTATGCATTTTAGGCTTGAATTGGCTCGCAGAGAAGCACACTCGGACACTTCGGTTCTCGGTGCTCTCTGCTTGTTTCAAAGGCAAGCAAGATAGTATAATTGTTTTGTTATCTTGTTTGGGATTAAAAACACAGCCAAAGCATTAACAAAAACTATATACACCTTAATGTTGGAAACCCAAATTTAGGTGTAAAAAGAGTAAGTTAACAGGATTAGGCTCTGGCTTAATTTCGAGCTTGAATTCAATATATGATTAAATCAGTATTGGGTGATATGGTGGTCAACCAAAAATTTGCTGGTCAAATTGGTCTGGTCAAATTGGTCAATTGGTCAAACTGGTCAAATTGGTCAAGTCTATTATATAAATATTATATATATATTATATAATAAATTATATTAAATATGCTATTTGACCAATTTGACCAGTACAGGTCCTTTGACCAGACCGGTCAAATTGGTCAAATTGGTCTGGTCCAATGGTCAAATGGTCTGGTCAGGCCAACACTAGATTAAATATATCTAGAAGGGATTGTAGAAGGGACTAGAAGGCCAATTTGGATTCTGTCCCAGGTTTCTGTCCTAGAACTCTTCTTTTCGCCCTACTAATGATACTGAACTAGTTGTACAACCTAACTTTGTACTCAGTTACCCAGCTACCCCTCATTTTGATTACCCAGTTCGGCAGCGGTGTCTATCAGTTACCAACTTCTTCCAGAACCTCGGGTCGTCCGTACTAATCAGGGCAGAGAGCAAGACATGAACATCACAGTACTTTCTTCCTTCAGCCTTCTGAAATTATTAATTTCTAACTTTATCCGGACCTCAGTCGTCCGTACCGACCAGGGCGAGAGCAGAATTAATTTTCTCGATAATTTCGACCTTCAGCTTTTCAAGTTTTTGGTCTTCTTCCATTTCGGGTTAGGGCTAAGCCCATCCAGAGTTCATCTGAGTTCCCTTTTCTTTATTGGGTTAGTACTACCTTCTATTTTCAATGTATATTCATTCAATTGGAATCCACCAGAAGTATACAAATATTCAACTATAATTCCACTGGAAGTATCCAATATTTTCTAATTCAGCAATATACGCATTCTACATGTGGTTAATTTTAACCAATCGCGGTCCTAGCATTCTAGTTCAGCCTGTCCATTTCATGATCACATATAGTTTTTCTTGTCCGCTAGTAGGTGTTGAACTAGCGATCTTACGTTTGGCGACCTGGAAGCGTAACCATTTACGCTATTGGCCCGCAGGTCTATGGTCATTATTTGGATAATACTCTCTATAAAAAAAGTGGTTTGGGGTATTGCATGGGTTGGTGCCAAAAATGCACAAAATGATATGGTTGGAGTAATATATACAGGTGCATTGCACTAAATGGCACGGTAAACAGTAGTACAAAAATTATGACAGAAGGTAGCACATTATGTTAGTTATTTGTAATAGCACTTTCATTTCACGGAATGATATGTGTTAATGGTGGTACATATTGGTTCATTTCATGAACAGCAAATGGTTTATATACAATTTTTTTTTAAAAAATTGTGATATCTTATAATTTCGCTAATCAAATTGTTCTGGATTACAAAATTTTTATACATATGTAATTAGTTTGTTCATATTATATTGATTGTTAAATATAAATTTATGTAATCAAAATCCGTGCCATTTGGACTAGTAAAGTGTTGCAAAACCTGAGTCATTAACAGTCCACCACAAGCCAAAAATCAGTGCCAATCCAAGTCTCTTACATACAAATTCTGGTTTATCTGTGTTACCAAAACCCATGCCATTATGCCGCCAACTATACATTTTACTTATAGGGCCTATAGGTGTTATACAGTTTATCATCCATTCCTGTTTTAGATATTGGGTTGCAGCTACTTATTATAATTATAATATTATCATGGAAGATTATTGGTTTAATTGTTTGATTTATTTAGCTATTTGGGAACAATTATATGTGTTTTAATATTCTTGCGAATTAATTAACAGCTTTTAATATATTAATTTTAGTTGTAAGTTTTGCAAATTTTTTCACATTGAGGGTGTGGCAACTTAGAGAAGTTGGTACGTTGTCACCCCCCAAGTGGCAGGTCTAGGGTTCAAATCCCACTGGCGACACTTTGAAAAAATAGACCTGTGTTACAGTAACCGTTTCCTGTTAATCGGTTGGGTATATTATCTGTAGTCCTTGGTTACTATCTCGAATGGGAGCTTTCGGGCGAAGTTGTGTCCGGTGATACAGACAAATCCAAGGAACCGGAGAAATAGAAACCCATTTGGAAAGTCCCAAGTAAGGAGGTTGCAACGATCTTTGACGGTGCTACCAGAACTGGAATATCAGAAACCAGAGCTAGAGAACTGGACGATATGACCTTCGGAGGAGAGGGTCCACTAACTTGGCCGCTAGAGTCGTACCAGAGAAAAAGGGCCTATGTTCTAGAATTAGGTACCAGGGAAAAAAAACTATAGTAGCACCTAATGCTGAGTAGATTAACCCTTTCGGGCCAACTGGTTTGGAAGTTTGGTGCACCAGTGATAGACCGGTAGGAAAATAATGGTGGGTACCGGGTTCGTGTGAACCTTACAAGGGCAGAAGTAGATAATGGTAGCGGTTAGGTACCTCTGACTGCAAGTTGCTTGCTTCGGTGAGTGTGTAAGTTACCGAAGTGTAGGTAATAACTGTGTGGGACAGAGACTGCTCTACCAAGTTTACCCGCAAGAATAAATTAGTCCTAAGGGGATATAGGTAGCATCCGAGACTGTCTTCGACTGACTAATGTATCGAAGGGCTGTACTGATGATCACAAGTAGGATTGACATGCGAAGCGTTGGACCAGAGGGTTTAAATAGGCAATCCTCTAGTTGCATTGTAGGTATGGCAACTAGTGTAGAACCTTCGGGCAGACTACTTAAATTAGACAACCAAAAGTTGTATGTGTGGCTAGTTGTACTCTCATTCAATATAACTCAATTGTGAGTGAGCCCAAAGAGGTGCCCTTGATCCACAGGCTTGATTAAATAAACTCTCACCCAAAGCGGGAACTTTAACAAAAAAAAAAAAATTTTTCACATTTAATTATTAATTCAAAATTATTTCATTAATTGTTTATTAATAAAATAACAAAAAAGGTCATATTCGTGCTAATTAAAATCAACTCTCAATATACTAACTTTAATTGTAAATTTTGCATTATATGTTTTTCACATTTAAGTTTTAATTATTTTTTATTATATTATATTTTTTTGATTCAGGTTTACTAATTAGTACGTATGTGAAAAGATCGTATTATTTAGGCTCAAAGATTAATATAGATATGATCACCAAACCTCAGTTATCGCTTTCGCTACAATCTTTTGCTGTGTCTTTGAAGATTATAGATTATTATTTCATTAGTTGGTAAAAGATTCGACGCAGTAAAAGTGAAATTGACAAATATCTCAAGTAGGCGTAAAAGTCTAAGATACCAAGCTTGTAAAATGTCGAGAAACTTAAAATACAGTACAATTATGTTATGTTTTACTAGTGATATGGGCCAATCCCGGCCCTACTGGCTGGGCCAGCGGCAGGCTGAAAGTCAACCCATACTTTCATGGGCTAGGGCCGATTAGAGTACAATAAAAAAAATTTTTCCTATTGCTACAAGGTTGTTAACGCCCTTAAGCAGTGATCTCAAATTTGTGATACGTTTAATTTCTATAAGGGTGGTTCCCGTATTATTAGCTAATGTGTATTGTCCGTATTTAGTAAAAAACTACTTTAAAAAGGTATTTACAGTAATGCAAAATTGAAACTGTTGTATATTGTCTATGCTCTTTGCTTTTGCCTTTGCTCAAGCTATTGCTCAAGATCTTGCTTATACTCATGCTCTTGCTAGCACTACTTATGTTGTTGTACTATCAGACTGTAGTAAAAATTTTGCGAATTTAGTGAATTTTAGAAAAATAAATTGTTCTTTGTATGTATCGTATATATGATCTCTCTGATTTTTGCTTTACATTTTTTTTGCTTTCAGTTTTTTTGCTATATTGATGCTTTGATAATCACCAAATTGCTTCTTTGGCGAATGATATGCTTGTATTTTTCAGTTTTGTAGTAATAGAGACATGTCAACGTTACGTAATGATCTATAGTGGCTTAGCTGATTTAATAAAAAAAAATTTTTTTTTATTATTATTGTACAATAAGAAAAAATAAACTTTCTTGAATCTCTCAGAGGATCCTTTGGAATGCAACATTGGCGTACAACCTAGTAAATTATTTATCATAAGAAAATTCTTCGATTATATGAACTTTCGCATTATACCAAGAGATATTAGATCTGTTAAATTTAGAATAGTATTCTTGCAAATTCTTTTTCTATGTAATGTTTTGTCAAGGTTCAAATAAGGACGGTACTTTCATTTAAGATGGACTTTGGCCTAATTGGCTAATATACGGTTTACTTATTTTTACACTTTAAAGTATTCTTTAAGAACATAATGTTTCGCTAAAAAAAACACGATTTTTTTTGTTTTTAGCTTCATAAGAATGGGAATAACAGACCCCTAAGTGCACTTCCAGGATTACGTAAATTCTAAATGCACTGTATACAGTCGGACCTCTCTAAGTGTACGTCCTTGGGACCGCTCTTTAATAACATGCTTATAGAGAATGATAAGAAAAAGTTAACTTATACTTTTTTTTATTATTATTATGCGGTACACTTTCTTGGATCGCTCAGAGGGTCCCTTAGAATGTAGCATTGGCTTAAGATTGGATGAATTGTTTGTTACAAAAATTTTTCAGTTGTGTGAACTTTCACATTACACCAAGATCTATTAGATCCATTAAATTAGAATAGTATTCTTGCAAATCCTTTTTCTATGTAACATTTTGTCAAGGTTCGAGTCAGAAAGGTACTTTCGTTTTATAAATACTTTTGTCTAATTGGCTGATATACGGTTTACTTATTTTTATACTTTAAGGTATTTTTTAATAACATAATGTTTCACTAATAAAAACACGATTCTTTTTGTTTTTAGCTTCGTAAGACGTGAATATCAGACTCCAAAGATGCACTTCCAGGATTATATAAACTCCAAATGCACGATATACAGTCAGACCTCTCTAAGTGTACATCCTTTGGACCACGCTTTGATAACGTGCATATAGAGGATAATAAGAAAAAGTGAACTTATACTTTTTTTATTATTATGCAGTACACTTTCTTGAATCACTCGGAGGGTCCCTTAGAATGCGGCATTGCCATAAGATGAAATAAATTTTTATTACAGAATTTCTTTAATTATGTGAACTTTCACATTACACCAAGATCTATTAGACCCGTTAAGTTTAGAGTGGTATTCTTGCAAATTCTTTATTTACATAACATTTTGTAGGTTCAAGTCGGGATGATACTTTCATTTTAGTAGGAGCTTAGCCTAATTGGCTAATATATGTGTTACTTATTTTTACACTTTAACATATTTTTTGTGAACATGATGTTTCGCTAATAAAACACAATTCTTTTTGTTTTTAGTTTCATAAGAATGTTAGTACCAGACCCCCTAAATGCACTTCCAGAATTACGTAAATTCTAAATGCACATGTACCCCCTTAGAACTATGCTTTAATAACGTGTATATAGAGAATAATGGGAAAAAGTTAACTTGTGGAAATCAAGTATATATCAGGGCTAGCGCTTGATCGTGCGTTTAGAGAGGGTACGCGCTTATGGATAGTGCACTTAGAGAGGTTTGACTGTTGGCTTATAGGTGTTGCTCTCTATAAGTGTACACTCTATCTAAGTGCATACTTTTTAATTTTTTTCTATTGTCCTGAAGGGGTGCAGTTGGGGAGGTTTGACTGCATACGTTGTGTAAATGATCAGAAGAACTAAGGTATTTAAGTTGTTTATTCATTATTTATTTGCTTAATTATTTGGTCTCTGGTAAATTTTTATCGGCATTATTTTAATAACTATAATGATCATCTATTAATTTGAACGTGTAAGATAAGTATTCATTTCTGATTTAATTTTTTGTTAATTCGTTGTAATGCATACAAAGTTGATAGTTTATAAATCGGCTAGCCGATTTTAGAAAAAATCGACCAACTGGGTTGAAAAATCAGCTTAGCCGATTTTTTTAATTTCAACTAAGATCACTATTCAAACATAGATCCGTTTAGCCACTATGATTTGTTAAAAGAGAACTTATTATTTATTATCAATACTAGTGATTTGTACGTATGAATATCGAATCGATTTAATTAGCAGTTAATTAAATAAATCAAATTAGATTTCGCAATCGATTGATTTGATTAGAGTAATTGTGATATATATAATGTAATTAGTGATATTGGGTTATTAAATAATATCAATATGAACATAGTAAAGATGGAATCGAAGGTAAAATACTGTAGTTCAACAAAGTGATAGGATTTTTGAATTTTTAGTTCTGTAGTTAATGAATTAAATTATCGTTAATAATATCAATAATGAATTAAATAAACTACCAACACATTTAAAAAGTTTTAGTTTGCTGAAATCATAAATTTTTGATGCTACTTTTCGTTTTTATACTACACTAATTAGCTGAACCATATATCATTAAGTTGTTATTAAATAATTCATTGTTAATATAGTAATAATTCAGGACTAAATTCTCTTTATAACCAAGATATCGATTTATTAGAAGGGTGAAAAAACAGTACTTTTTACCTATTGACTGCACTATTTATTATTGCTTTGGTCTGTTTTTATACTTTTGATTACATGAATAATAACCATTTTCATGTTTTTGAAATTTGATTGACCGATAGTCGTATTTTTATGAGGTATTTTCAAATATACTTTTACTTTTTTTTTTAACAAAACCTGAGTTCGGCTTTTGTTGGTTATCAACAAAAGCCGAACTCGAGTTTTGTTGAAAAAAAAAGCTAAAGTATAAATTTGTGTAGAAAATTTTGTAATTACGTGGTATGATTTATGTTACAAGAAAAATTTATTACATTTCGTACTCTACTCTTAATCGGTAACATGATATCAATTAATTTGTTTGTAATTTAATCAACGTAAAATTTATTTATTATATTTTATTGAACCGATAATAGAGTAATTATTTTTTTGCAGAACAAAGATTTTTTCTATGTTTCTCTTTAATCACAGGCGTTGCGTCCTGAATTCGAACCTGAACAAGTTCAGTGGGTTCATCTTCACTTATGAGAGCAGCATCCTCTTTGTCTTCAACGCGAGTAGCACGAGAAGAGATATGCTAACTAGTATTTTGCGAAGTGGATGCGAAATTGGTGTTTGATGAGGACTGTCCTGTATGAGCTATTTTGACTGAAGAAGTTCCTTTTTGAACTTGCAAAATAATGTCAACGAAATTGGGGAGGTATTTTTGTTATTCGAACATTTATTATTTGAGTTACGTAAATTAAAGTTTTGCCTTGTGTTCTGTCTTTTTTGAGGACTTGTGAGGTCAACGTAGCTTATTTTTCTTTGATACCGTCAAGATCTTTGTCGAACTCGACTTCTGAAATTCCTTTCGCGTTAGTTGTGGTACTCGAAGGCAAAGAATTATTGAAAACATAAGTCCATTCGATGTCGGAAGGGAGAATATAGGGAAATTTTTTTGATCTGATCTTTAAACATCCTATAACAGATAAGACTGTCTTTTTTAAATTATTTTTTATAGCATTATATCTGTTATTTTCGTTCTTTTAAGATACAATAACTTTTGACTCTACGTTCCTATTGTTAGTAACCCCGTTGTATAGCTATCTTGCCATCATAAAACTTTCTCATCCACTTTGGTTATCAGGAATATAAGAATCCGCTACGACGGTAGCAGAGTAGTCAACAAAGGAGACGAACTCAGAAGGTCTTCGGGAGTAAGAACGTAATCCCCCTCAGAAGAAGAGATCAGAACCATTTGAACTAGAGTAATCTAGAGAAAGAGAATAAGATATGGCTTAAAGTTTTCGCGGTGTAAAGGGGTTCTGAAATATCAATAATAACGAAACATACGTATTCCGTATCTTTTTATGTATAGCGTCTGATCAGCTGGATGATAGAGTTTTTTTAAAGGGCATGACCAAAGATTTGGAACTGGCTGTAAACCCTTTAAAGGTAATCTCTCTGAATTTGTCGACATTGTGGTTAATTCAGTACAAAGCGGTTTTAGAAACGCATTTATCGGTCCTGGTAACATTTTTAATAAAACAAAATGCTACAAATAAGAATGACATGTTTACAAATCAAGTGATTAACAACTTAAGGCGATTGTAGGTAGATATGTTGCATATGGTGTGTTTTTTAATAATATGACAAAGCGATGATCGAATTGTATGAACATAGCATATATTATGAAACCTTTTTATATACAAAAAAAAATTAGTTGCCGCATTATTCTTAATATTATTATATGAAATAACATAGACAATTGCGTAGCCAAATGTGAGCGAAACTGGTTCTACAGATTTACCGAATCATGAACAATTGATTTTCATGATATCGCTAATGCTATTTTGGATACCGGTAGAGTCCGGTGGTACTGATTTGAAGATAATGACAAAGTTCTGTTTATTAATAATAATATAACGATAGTAATCCTATTATTCGGGTGCAGTAAATAAAGATCGACTATTTTTATTTTTATATCAGGTAAATGGATTAGTAATCGAAGCTATGTAAGGTAGCTATATAATTTAATATATTACAATTCGTTCATATTACACATTGGAAACAAGTGTTATTGCTTTTAATACGTGTCATAATTTAATCTATTTATTGAAAATTTAAATCAATTCAGCTTGCTAAAAAGACGAAGTATTGCTTAGAAATTTACACGAGATATCTATGAAGTGTCAAACAAGGTTAAGTTCGAATATTTTATGCTAATGTGTAAATTTTAGATGTCGAACTAATAGAGTATATGATTTATTAAAAAAAATTTGTACGATAAGTACGACCAAAAAATCTACTAGGACTTTTGTAAAATTCGGGCATAACCTTTTAGAAATATTTCTTGTGAAGAGATTTCATTAAAAGTAATTAAAAAAAAAAGTGAAATATTCAGAAGAAACTTTTGAAATTTTGTGCTTTCTTTATAAACAATCAAAAAAATGATGTTTTAGTCAATCCTTTTTGATTTCGATGATTAAAAATTTGATCGTAATAAAATTGTGTGTCCTTATATAAATTTAATTAAATATGCCTTGTGACATTCTAATCAAGTATGTTCTAGGCTTTTTACAAATGTTTAATAAAAAATTATTCTTGTCAAATTCTTAGTAAAAAAGATCTTATATCTCTTGCTAAGCTTAACTGAATGTCTGATAATTCGCTCTGTGAATAAAAAAATCTTTACATTACATGTTTAATTCTATATTGTCTTCAGAGCTATTGTTAGTAACTTTGAATTCAATAAATCGCTATATTTATACGAACAATCCTGATCTTAATATAAATTATAAAGTAAATATAAATATTACTAACTTAGAATAGCTTAATATAAACGTGCTAATCGATAATTTTATTGTTAAAACAACTTAAGTAACATAGAATTAGGCGATTTTAATTAATTTTTACTTATTCGCAACACTAATATAAACAGTTAACTTACTTTGTATAGATTGAATATTTTAACTTATTCTAATAATTAAATGCGACTAAAAGATATTCGTATAATAATATATTTGTAGGTTATCGTTTAATTATAATTACTTTTTTATAAAGTGATGTCTTTGATAAATCAACAGACCAATGGATTATGATATTGGTCCGTTATGATCCATTGACGATTTAATTTTCAATGAACGTGGTCCGTTGCCAGTTCTAACTACAACATACCCTAATTGAATGCCAACTCGCCTAATTTGTTTATAGTTTCTTTGTATTTGTTTCTAAAAGAATATATCAAAAATGCATAGATTGAATTACGAATATTGTACCATGTAAAAAATCAGTATGCCAAACAATAGTAGGTATTCTAACCTAAAAAGTAAATATCGATTTCGATCGTAAGATTTTTTGTGTTGAATAATGATAATTTTCAAGCTATTGTTGATCGTTGTGAATTTAACTGATATCTTCGCAAAAATCCTTTATTATGATCAGATAAAGCTACTGCTTGGGTTTTGTAATTTACTTATTTGATTTCTGTTAAACTTACTTTTATATAATTATAAATGATAGATCAAAGATGCGTAGATTGTATTGCGAATATTATGTGCTACGTAATAAAATTAGTGTATCAAACATTCCGATCGTATGATTTTCGTATTAAATAATAATAAATTTCGATCTATTGTTGAGTATCGTGTAATTTTACTAAAAGATCATCAGATAAATTTACAGCTCGACTTTTGTACTACAACTAAAATTGATTGCTCGTACTATTTTGTTAGTTCATTGAGTCCATATTTAGTAGTTCGTTGTATATTACGAAAAAACAATGAAATCTATAACTGGCAATAATCTAAGATTAATTTTGAGATTAATTAAGGAGAATAATTTAACAAATAGGTGTATTACTTACCTGTATGCACATGCTAGGTTTATTGATAACCTGTCAGTTTAACTTTAGATTGTTATCGATCGAATACTTTTACCTTATCGCAAAAAATATCACTTACTGTCGTTTAAGTTATTTGATACTTCTGTTAATTCGTTTCTATCTATGATAGAGATAATTGTATTGTACACTAACCTCTATAGTTACTTTTTTTATGACCAAATGTTCTTGGTTACGATCGAATAATCGTGTTTATGATCACATTCACTATAGCAATTGCGATTATTTGGTCGTAAAACAAAAAAACCATAGGGGTTATAAATTATTATACAACCCAAAATAATGCTTGCATTGTTATTTTGTATACACTCTTGATTTGCCTTCTGATCGATGTACTACTTGAATTATAAAAATTTTTTATATAGATCCCTAACCTTTCTCATTATTTAGGTTTTACCTTATTCTCTATAACTTCCAAAAAAAAAATGCCTAATTACAGTATCCAAACTTTTATCTTACTTCTTTTGCTGAAGTATCTCAACAATCTAATGAAAATCCTGTTGATTCTTCTACTATTTTTGAACCATATACCTTTAGAAATGAAATAAATTAAAATTTATCAAATGCACCATTAACTTCTAATATACCTAATTCTATAAATAAAATTATTAATCCTTCTTATTGTTATTTGACCCTGCTGTTCGTCGTCTTTGTCCACCAGTTTGATACTAAAATTTTATCTGATTATCCATGTATTCCCTGTGCTTATTGTTCTATTCTTATGCTAAATTCTTCTGTGCAATGGATACTATATGAAGAAAATGCTTCATATACTATGTCTCAAGTTTTTTCTATTCCCGTTTACACTCGTTTAAATAATAGTAATATTATCCAAGTAGCTGTATGCAAAGGGTGTAAAATTGAAAGAACTCGTTGCTATTCTTCAGTATTACCCCAAATTCCTCTTCAGATACATGATGTCCCTATGGTGTACAGAAAATACCTTTCTTCTGTTTTTATGCAATGTTTGCTAGATCGTTCAGCTAGTTCAAATAGCTATACTAACTATCGCCATCTTCAAGGAAATATTAATTTATCACATAATTATAGAACTCTTCAACTATATTCTGGATTAGCTGGATCTTATTTAAATATTAATAAACCTTCAAGTTGGTTTCATGATTCTTTAATTCCTGCATTAAACTGGCTCAAACTTTCCAATCCTCTTATTCATGAATATGCATCGAGTATAACTATTTGCCGTTCTTCTCCTACTACTCCTGTTCCTGTTCCTTTACCATTAGCTCACCAATCTCTTCAAACTACTATTCAGTCTGCTAATATTTATCATAGTGGTATTTCTAATAACTTATCCTGTCCTCCTGATTTGGTTATTCCGAATAGCTCTTTTCCTCAAGAAATACACAATAAAGATGCACATTATAGTTGTCTAATAGCTGGCTTGATTGTAAATACCAATAGGTCTCTTACATTTAGTGATCCCAATTTAGAAGCTTTAATGTTTCCTGATCTATTTCCTAATGGTCAAGGCCATTATGAAAATATAAAGCAGCTTCTAGATTTTCAGCCCTCAGTAGATAGCTATGGAAAATATATAAAACTTCGCTTACTTTGTTCTGATTCTCACTTTCGTCTACATTGGTATTGGCCTTATTGGTCTTATTTAACTTTGGAAAAAATAAGAAATTTTCAAAACTGCAACCACATACTGGCAACTAGAAATATTAATCGTGAGCATTATCCAACAAGAGCAGATTTAATTGCTAAAAGCTCTTACAGTTCTCATAATATAATTGATGAAACCATAACTACTAAAATTCCTTCAAGTCTTCGAACCGCTACTCCTTTTTTTTAGCAAAAACAATATCAGATTAATACTATGTTAAATTCCTATGGTCTTCCTCAGATTTTCTATACAATGACTATGTCTAAGGATAAATGGCCTCATTTGCATTATATATTGAATCAAACTGATAATGGAGATACTCTACCTACCAATCGTCCTCTACACACGTATCTATTTACCTTAATTATCTAACAAATATCTGTAATAAACTCTAGAAAAATTCAACTCTTTCTAGATGGGGCAAATGAGAGCATTTTTTCGAGTGTGATGAATTTCAAAACTTTGAAACTATACATACTCATAGATTTGCATATGCAGAAAAAAAATTTCTGAATTAATATTAGTAAATATAATTCGTGCTGATCTTTCTGATCTTATTTCTGAACTACAATTTCAAATATATCGTTGTGATCATAGATATGGTGAACCAATTTATAACGAAACTCCATGTTCTAAAGGTTAGGGTTGGGTCAGGGTAAGGCTTGGAGTCGGTGTCAGGGTAAGGCTTGGAGTCGGTATCAGGGTTAGGGTTAGGGTTAGGGTTAGGGTTAGGGTTAGGGTTAGGGTTAGGGTTAGGGTTAGGGTTA
>QKWP01002852.1:4533-45539 GCA_003550325.1 Gigaspora rosea | reverse complement strand
TTTTTTTTTAACTTTAATTTTTTTTATTTAATAGTTTATTAATTTTTTTTATAATAGCCGGTCCAGTTACGCAAGATCAGTATTTACTGGTACTATCGTATTTAAGTTAAGTTTTTTTTTATTTTTTTTCACTTCAGTTTTTTTTTATTATATTATGTTTTTTTAAATTTTTTTTAATTTATTAATTTATTTAATTTATTAAATTATTTTTATTTCTCCGACATCTATTCGGTATAATTTGGCTATTTCGACTTTCCAACCAAATCACCAGTTACACAGGGCGAATATAAAAAGATAAGTTCGATTTTTTTTTTTTGCTTTTGTCTTTTTTTTTTTATATATTACTAATACATATATTTATTTTCTTTTTAAATAGTAGATTCGTTGTAGGTGTTGCCCAGTTCAATGTCAGTTGGTACCTTTTTTTGCGTCGTCGGTATCTTCCGGATGGTGCTGGTTGATGCCTTGCGTCGTTGGTATTAACCTATTTGGTGTTTTTTTGCTAGTTGATGCTTTGCGTTGTTGGTATCGTTAAGTACGTTGTTTCTTTTTCACCGGAGGTTGGTTTCTTGCGTCGTTAATGTTGCCCAATTCAGTTGCTCTTGTTCGTCGTGCATTTTATGGAATGGAGATTCGAGAACCAGAAATAGAGATTTAAGAATCAGAACCAGTATTAAAAGATAAGTACATTTCTTTTTTTTGTTCTTTTTGTTTTTTAATTATTTCTTTCATTTTTACTAACAATTTTTTTCTTGGGAGTTTTGTATTTCGTTGGGGTATTGAAATGGCACCTGGAATAGAGATTCGAGCCGTCGTTGGAGCCGTCGTTGGAGCTGTAGTTGGAGCAACTTTAGAACTTCGTGAAGTCGTATTTAGATTAGCGGATTTCTCGTCATTTTGGTGATTTAGTAGGTTTTTCATTTTCTTTGACAAGTTTTTCATGGGTTTTTTCATAGGTTCATCGTTTTAGTTGAGTTCTCAATAGGTTTTTCATCGGTTTTCGCGTGTTTTCTGCAGCGTTTGTGTGGTGGTTTCCCTATGGTGGTTGTGGTATCTCTACAACGATTTGTGTGGTATCTTTATGCGATTGTATGTGTTTCTTCGCGGTTTTTGTGGTATCTCTATGCCGCTTGTGGTGGTGGTCTTTATGCCGTTTGTGGTGGTCTTTATGGCATTTGTGCTGTGGTGTTTGTGTGGTATCTTTATGGTGTTTGTGTGTGTCTTTTGTAATATGTTTTGTAGTTTTTTTTTTTTTTAATAAAAATATATTTTTTTTTATTATTTTTGTAAAATATTTTTAATATATGAAAAATTAGCATATAATAATAATAATAATAATAATAATAATATCATAATAAATTAATATAATATAACTAGTGAATTCACTCTAAATTTTGGCCTGAATTAAGCTTAATTCAGGTTATTACACTTTTTATTATTTAATAAAAATTTGCGCAGATTTATATATTTCTAAAATTTGCGCAGAATTTGTTAAAAATTTTTCTTCAACTATATTTGTGGGGTCGCAGATCTTCGCAGATTTTTGATTATTATCGGGTTTTGCGCAGATCTGCACCTAAAAAATTCACCCGATGTTATCTTAATCTCTTGTTATATCTTANCCTATTTGGTGCTTTTTTTGCTGGTTGATGCTTTGCGTTGTTGGTATCATTAAGTACGTTGTTTCTCTTTCACCGGAGGTTGGTTTCCTGCATCGTTGATGTTGCCCAATTCAGTTGCTCTTGTTTGTCGCGCATTTTACGGAATGGAGATTCGAGAACCAGAAATAGAGATTTAAGAATCAGAACCAGTATTAAAAGATAAGTACTATTTCTTTTTTTGTTGTTCTTTTTGTTTTTTAATTATTTCTTTCATTTTTACTAACAATTTTTTTCTTGGAGTTTCGTGTTTCATTGGGGTATTGAAATGGCAGCTGGAATGGAGATTCGAGCCGTCGTTGGAGCCGTAGTTGGAGCAACCTTAGAACTTCGTGAAGTCGTATTTAGATTAGCTGATTTCTCGTCATTTTGGTGATTTGGTAGGTTTTTCATTTTCTTTGGCAAGTTTTTCATGGGTTTTTTCATAGGTTCATCATTTTAGTTGAGTTCTCAATAGGTTTTTCACCAGTTTTCGCGTGTTTTCTACAGCATTTGTGTGGTGGTTTTCTTATGGTGGTTGTGGTGTTTCTACAACGATTTGTGTGGTATCTTTATGCGATTGTGTGTGTTTCTTTGCCGTTTTTGTGGTATCTCTATGCCACTTGTGGTGGTGGTCTTTATGCCATTTGTGGTGGTCTTTATGGCATTTGTGCTGTGGTGTTAGTGTGGTATCTTTATGGTGTTTGTGTGTATCTTTTGTAATATGTTTCGCAGATTTTTGATTATTATCGGGTTTTGCGCAGATCTGCACCTAAAAAATTCACCCGATGTTATCTTAATCTCTTGTTATATCTTAAATCTATATGAAGTCTGTGATTGGGTAAATTTGACTTGGGTATGAAAATATTAATTTCTATTATATTATTAAACTAAATAATAAATTACTAATAAAGCAAATAATATATATATAGCAATAGTATTAATAATTGTGTGTGAAAGGTTTAAAAGATATAGTGCAGTAGTGAATAAAATTTTATATAACATGATTTGCAGATCATTCTAAAAATTTGCACATTTACAAACTGGATTTTTTACTAAATAAAATGTGTTATATTTATTTAGTGATTGCAGATCATTTTCTCTGGTTGACTCACAAATTATCAATTAACACTAAGATTAACTTCATATTGTATTCTGTCATATGTATTTATGGGTATGGTTTCGTGAAAACTATACTCCAAGAAATTTCAGAAGATCATCTTTATCAATATTGTAGATTTCTGTGGTTTGAAATTTAATTGGGGAAATGTCTTTTTTTGCTATATAAAATAAGACCAATTTCGAGGAGTTGATTTTCAGATTTGCCATTTTGAAGAAGGAACTTGCTGTCACTAGTGTTGCTTTGAGCTCTTGTCGAGAGGATACAATTCAAGTAGTATCAGTATCATCAGAGCAGATGTAGTATTGAGCTATAAGGGGGTGGAGTTGTATGTAACCATTGTGTGTATCATTTATTTTCCTTATGAGAAGTTGTAATAGATACGCCAAAGTATGAGAGAAATGTTCTTTTTTTAGTTAATGGTATCTTTAACCAAGTATTTATCTGTTCTTTCAAGTGTAGTGATTATTTGATTGTGCTTATTTCTAAAAATATTGAGAATGATATTAATAAGTTTAGTAAAAACTTTAATTCGTTGTAAAGCTATTTCGAGAAGTAGAAGATGAACAGTATCATAGGCTTTGAACATGTTTTGTGACAGTATCCAAAGTTTTTCTTTGTAAATTCATGCATGTTCAATTAAGTGACCAAGTTATTGAATCAGTTGAGCAGTAGATATAGGTAGTAACACTATGATGTTAGTAATAGAAAGAATATGATGTTTAGTTAAGATCTCATTTAATCTATTTGTAAAGATTTTTGTAAAGATTTTTCTAGAATGTTCGATCAATGTGATAGGATGGGTTTGCGTCAGGTCACCATTGTAGTTTGGTTTTTTTTGCAATAGGCCAGATTAGACTGTTGCTTCACTTGTTTGAAATTGTCTCAATAGTAAAGATTGATTTAAAAAATTTTGTAAAAAAAGTAATCCCACTCTTGGATATGTATTTTAGCATCTCATTTGAAATAAGGGAAGGACCAGTTGCTTTCGAAAGCGGTGAGTTGATTATTGTATTAAGAGTTTCTTTATTGGTTATTGGTTTACAGACATTGCAATATATCGTCAAATATTGAACTCATCGGTGAGTACTCATCTTTTCATGTTTCCCATTTAGCTTTATTAAGGGTATTTTGTTTAGTCTAGAGTTGGAAGTGCTGTGCTCTCTTGTCATTTCCTTGATTTCTTGTGGGTTTGTAATAATGTCGTCGAGTAAGATTATGTTATTGAAATGGACTTTGCCTTTACTACATTGTAGTATACTGTTTATCATTCGAGTCCTGTTCAGTATATAAAATCTATATACACAATGTGCTCATGTGCACATGTTTTTAAAAAGTTTTACATATTTTTGGCTAAAAATGTGCACAGAATTCATATACTTTTGGGCTAAATAGTGCACCAAAATTATTAGTAAAATTAGAAGATGTGCACATAAAGCACACTGTACAAATAATTTATTGTATGCATATTCAGATTTATTTATATAAATTTAATTATAACAAAGCTATATAGTGCACAAGTTTTTAAAATTGTTTATATAAATTATGTATACAATGTGCACAAGATTCATATACTTTGGGATTAGATTTTATACACTGGACCTGTTGTTAGTAAGGTTGGTGTATTGTCTTAGTATTGTGTCGTTTATAGCTTCTTTCATTTCTTTTTCTGTTTCGAGGTTTCTGGCACAGTATATTGTGCACTTTAAGCTCTTTAAGAAATCAAGTTGGATTTTGTATTAATTTAATTCTAGACCATTTATCGGTATATATAGTGTGTTTACGTCTGTTAGTTTGTTAATTTTATTAATTATCATATTTAATTCATTTATGATGAAGGTAAAAAGTATGGTATGTGTAGTTTGGTTGTACTGTGAATTAGTTTAAAAGTAAGTTTGAGGGCTCTATGTAATTTAGTTGCAGTAAGGAAGTGTGTGTGAAACAAATGAGAACTTTTAAAGGTAAATAGAATTAGCTTGTTCATAATTCTTTTCATAAGGTCATTCCAAGCATACCATTGCTTGTTGAGATCCTGGTTGTCTAATAGAACAATTCAGTGATCCAAAGTAGTTCCAGAGTTCACAATTTTTTTGTCTATTTCTTTTGAAAAGTGATCCCAATCTTTTTCAGATATCTTATTGTAAAGATATGTTTTGCATTTGTTTTTCTTGTTTCTTATAGGTTGCATTAGAAAATTAATGTACCATGTGCTAGAAATAATCATATGATCACTTTTAGTTGAGTCTTTAGGGTCTATTATTTGGGAAAGGGAGATTAAGAAATATATTCTAGTTAGTTCAAATATTATTAATTTGGCTATGAGATTTAGCTTATTTCCAGGTTGGTTCAGATATATCATGCAGGTCCAAAAGGCTTGTCAGACTAGAGGCTTGTAGGTGGTTTAGAAGATGGTTCATCAAAATTTGTCTGTTTTTTAGATTGTTATTGAAATCTTCCATAATGATCAGGTTTATTTGCCTCAATTTTCTGATATTTATTCATTCTAAAATCCCTTTTTTTGCTTTTTTGAAGAGGAGGGTATCTTCTGAGAGGGAGTATATAGAAATGATTCTAGTCTTGATCTGGAGAAAGAAGAAATTTATAAGCAGTGCAAAACCCAGCACTTTTTGAATGTTGTGTATATAGGGTTTAAGGCTTGAATAAACTGCTATTGCTGTTCTACAGCTTGCTTTACAAGTTGTTTCCGAAGTATAGTCATTGTTGGCTATATAAATGAGGTATAGAGAATTTGTAAGGGCTAAACGGGAGTGGTCAATTTTGGAGTTTGGTTTCTGTTATAGACACAATATGGATACCTAGTTTTGTAGCCTGTTCTAACTAGAGTTAAAATTTTAGCCTGTTGTTGATTCCTTGCACATTATGTGTAGTGATGCCACCGAAATTGATTTTTGAAAAAGGCCTATTTTGTCTTCATTAGAGAAAATAAAATTTTTTATAAGGAAGAGCAAATAAAATTTATATAGATATGTTTCTTATAATTTCGTCTATTCAAAAAAAGTATCAAATAATTTCGTCTTTCAAGTAAAATAGGTCAAAAACAATTTCGTCTTCAAATTTTAATTTCAGGTTTTAGAACCCGAAATGCTTTCGTCCTCATGTATAGTTATGTATAATAAGCTTTAGTGGTTCATTATGGTTGAATTTGAATAGTAACATTCAAGTGTAATCGAAATGTGGGTTGTTTTGATTGTTGAAATTGGGATTTGTAGATGAAGGTTGTCAGTTTCCGGTATGGGAATTCGCATTTTTATTTTTGCTCATAATTTGGTTGCACATTTTTCCTTTTCTTTTTGAATAGGTCCCAGATGGGATCTAGTAAATAAGGTAGCTTGTTTAGGTATATTGGAATTTGAGTTATGTTAAATAGTTCTTCAAAAACTTTAATTGCATATTTTGCCTTGTTATATTGTCAGATTGGGAAGAGGTTTAACTTTTCTGGAATATACAGTTTAGCATATTGAAGAAAATCATCAAGGGTAGTTGGTATTTTGTTTTGTTTGTTAAAGGTTTCTTCGTATGGGATATCGATCCATTTGTCAAGTATTCTGTAGAAGTAGTAATGTTGTCTTAGTAGTTTGACTGTGTCGAGCAGAACCACTTGGCTTCGAATTGGGATAGTTAAATTGACTAGATAGATATTGTTTGGATCTTGAGATAAGGTAGGCTTGTCAGAAGAGTTTATTATTATATAGTTAGTTGGCATTGGAATAGGAATGATATATTTGTTCTTGATTTCTAATAGGAAGTATTTCTTTATTTCTTTGTCTTGGATCAGGAATTCATAGCATAGTTGAGTTGTAACTTTTGTAGAATCATCAGTAATCTAAATTTTGAAATGATAAAGTCGTTTGGCATATATTTAAATCTGTAGTAAGTTCTTAAAATCTTGACATGGCGTTTGAAGTTTTTAGCATCATTAGGTCTAAAAAGAAAGAGATTGTGAATTCTGTAATCAAGTTCTTGTGGGGTGGATAGTAATAGGGTTTAGCAAGTAGTAGTTCAAAATAGCTATTTGGCATTCTTTCAAATGTATAGTATTGTTTTAGCATACTACAATAGTGACTTAGTTAAGACAGTTAACGTTTAGATCGAATTGGAAAGTTATATTTAATTGCTTTATTCAGATTTCTAGAGTTGGATGGGAGAGGTGTTAATATTCTTTCTGAAGTATTTCTCTGAGAGTAATTCAAAAGTATAGATTCTTCTCAAAGCTACTACTATTGCACGGGTTTCAGTTTGATTTTCAATAGGAAGGTGAAAGGGTAAAATTTCTTTGATATTAGCAGATATGTACTTGGGGTTTTCTGAAAGTGGTTCTTTTTGTTTATCAATAACAGTACAGATGAGTTGTCTCATTTTTTCGAAAGTAAATACACAACTAATATGGGCGAAGCCTATTGCATAGAATATTGCTCTTTGCTCTAGTAATCTCATGATGATTTTTCTTGATTATGTCGAGGTTGGTGATGTGATCGATTGCTATTTGTCTTTTAAGCTTGTCATAGATCTGGTCTTGATTATATATATTTGTGTAGGGTATATTGTGTAGATTTTTGCATTAGTCTAAGGCCATATAGAAGAGGAACATGAATGCAGTCTGATAGGCAGGTTTGTTTGCTTTGATTCTTGAAAAGGTGCGAAAGAAAGCCATATTATAGTGCTTGAATTTGGCTTTGATGGCTTTCGGAATAGGTTCATTTGTGGGCATAACTTTAAGTTTGTAGTTAATAAAGATTGTATATTTTTCTTCTGAGATTAAACAGTCAATTATAGCATCGTTATACCAGAGTGTAAAATCAAAAGGTTTATTTTGTCTTTTTTGTAACTGTGTGTTAATATGGTCAGTCCATAGCTCTATACAGTGTAATTGTTTATCATTCTTGGCACGATTGTTCTGTCCTGTAAGTGCTTGACTATATGTCTTTTGAGGTCGAATAGGGAAGGACAAGGCCATTGTTATGTCAAAGCATGCATTGGAGCTATATTGGTCTTTCTGATGATCTGATTGTAGGTTTGGTAGGTTGATTAAGTCTTGTGTATGGACCTGATTTGTTTGGTCCTGGGATGTTTTTGTTTGTATAGATTTTTTTTTCTTATCAAAGAGGGTTGTAGTAATTGTGTGAGTATCTACTTCCATTTGTGTGGATCCCTTTGCCAGAGTGTTGTTTTAATCATCCTCAGAAAGGGGTATAGAAATTTCCATATCTATATGTGTTGAATTTTCTATAGTTGGAGTATTGGAGTTGTTGTAAAAGAAAAGTGTGGGAATTTGGAGATCGATATTTGTTGTTGTTGTTTTGTTTGAGTCATGTGGTTCCATGTTTGTTGTTGTATTTGTATTTACTAAGGATAAGCTGAAATCGCATTATTGAGTGATTTTGTTAATGTGGGGGCATCCATAAATAACGTTATATACCCTTTATAGTAGCGCTTGACCCCCCTACTATATAAAAAAATTTTTCAAAATCCGTATATTTATATATAAAATTTTACAAAAACTTAAATATATTGTGACACAGTAATCTGATTTGGGTAATTTAGGTACTATTCGATTCATCTCAGTGAGACGAATCCAATGATACCAAAATCATTTCATTTGGATTACTGGATCAATAGTTATTCACAAAAAACTATTGATTTTATAGTAATTTATAAGAAAATATAATAACCAATAGTATTTGGACAATAACTTTTGATCCAGTAATCCAAATGAAATGAAATTGATACCATTCGACTCCTCTTACCGAGACGAATCGAATGGTACCAAAACCATTCAATTTGGACCACTGGATCGGTTTTTAGACGATTTTTTCTAAAAAAATTGCGTTATATTTTTTTGACCCTCACTCTACTTAAGAGGAAAAACGTTATATTTTGTTAGACCCCCTCCCTCCCTCTTGTATAACATTATATCTGGATGCCCCTGTAGGCAGTGTTGTACATGGGACAGTTGGGACATATGTTGGGACATTTTGGAACATTCTGGGACAATTTTATAAATTGAAATTACTTAAAATTTTATTAAAATAATCTAATTAAATTTTTTAAAAATGTGTTCAGCACCTAAAAAAATATATAATTATATATTTTTTTAAATTAATTTATTAATTATTAAGGCTTGGGACATAGTTGGAACACTTGGGACACTGGGATGTTGGGACGTTGGAACATGGCAAAAAAAGGCTAGAACAGTAAAAATGTACAATACTGCCTGTAGGTATAATATTACTAGAAGAGGATTAGATTAGTTTTTGGTTTTAGCTTGTTTAGCAATATGGCTCTTGGGAGCAGTAAGACACTTGCATGGATCTCTTTAAAAGATGTTTGTTGTATGTCTTTCATAGATTTTACCATTGGTTGTTAATTGGAAGCCATTGCTAAGAATAAGTTCGAAAACACACAAGCATGAGGAATAGGCTATTTCTCTTCCTTTTAGTTATTTTGAAGCAAGCACTTAACAAAAACTGGATTTTTTGTTCAATTTAGGCCCCAAGGCCTATAATTAATAGATGATATTTAATTTTTTATATTGTCTGTGTTATTTCTCTTAGCTCTGGTTTTGGTTTAGTAATCTATGGAAAAGAGTTCACTGATTCAAATAATTTATCCCTGGTTTATTCATTTATAATTGGCAATATATAATACTTTTATATTTTTGTGAAAAACTCCATTAGGACATATAAAATTTGTAAATTGGTTTCTCATAAAAATAGATTGGCATTCAATTTTAATTTTATTTTCGAAAAATCTATAGTATATTTTTGGCTTAATAGTAAATATACTTAACCAGCTGAGTTATGAAAACCAATAAATTTTATGTCCTCTTTTTTCAAATCTAATTTTAAGTAAATATTTATTTTTTATATAGCTTAAAATTGAATGACAGCAAGACTGTCATAGGTATAAATTTATGTATATAGCTTGTTTTCATTATTAAAAGAATAAAAAAAAAAAATAGAAAAAAAAAAGAAAATATCCTACAAGACATTTTACTATGTAATGTTTTGTTTTTTTCTTCAAAAAAAGTTGTTTAAAATAAGCTTATTCAAATGACAGCAGAGACAGTGATTTTCTGCGATGACAAAACCAAAATTATGTGGTGACAAAATTTAAATTATGTGATGTGATGTGAACCATATTTGCCAAATTATGCGCGATTCTGTGGTAACTTGACCAAATTATGTGTGATTTCTGTGGCGTGCTTACCAAATTTATGTGCGATTTTGTGACATAAATTTTCGGAACTTTCTGGATTTTGTTTCGAAAAAGGTTTCATGACCTTGCTCGTAATTTGAGTTCATTCTAATTCTACGTCGGGAGATACCAATTCTCATAAATTGGCACATTATGTGCTATTCTGCGGTGATAAACACCAAATTATGTGATATAAGCATATTTATGTGAATTCTGTGGTATTATGTGAAATACAGAAAATCACTGTCCCTGAATGACAGTATTTGCGCGTAATAGCGCGCCGGGGCGTTATTTCGAGTAATGGCCCGAATTAAGTTTAATTTAGGCCGAAATTCAAAATTACGCGCGTTATTACGTACAAATACCGGTAAGCAGTGTTGAGTTCGGACAGCTGTTCGGACGTTGTCCCGTTAAAATTGCACAGTCCCGGACGTCCCATGTCCCGGTAAGTATATTATTGTAATTCTTAAAAGCATAAGAATTATAAATTTAATATCACGACTTTTTATAAATTCTTGTTTCTGTAATTATATCAAGATCAGACTATGATTGTAAACTACTACGTACAATTGATTTTATAAAAATATCATTATATTGATGGGTTAATATGTGTTAATACTCTTATTTTATTTATTCAAAATAGAGTTAAGCACAAAATTATGTGGCTACCAATGTTTTACAACTAATGTCTATAGTAATAGTATTAGGAAAAAAAAAAAAAAGAAAAAAAAAAGGAAAACCAAATTATATGATTTCTTGCTAAGTTTAAAACGGAACACAAAATTATATAATACGTCCCATATATATATATGTATAGCTAGCAAGATTACAAACCACCATTTTATAGTTTGGTTGGCATGTGGAAATTTTCCAAATGCGTGTTTGTGATTTTAATCTTTCTATTTGTCTGTTTTCTCTTTTTCTGTTTAGGCTTTTCCTATATAAATTTGAAAGGTTTAAAAGTCATTTTTAGCGCTATCAAGCTTAAGGATATTAATTGACTTACATCCGTCCTAGTTTTATTTTCCAACACAGACATTGTTTGTAACCCAGCTATTAAAATTAAGTAGTAAAAGATTAAACTATCATCAACAGTAGAAAACTGTATATATGAACAAAAATTAAAAAAAAATATATATACAAACCATCTTCAAGTGATTTCTTCAAATCACTTTCATCAGGTACTTTAACGCTGTGAAACATGTCGACAAACTCTAATAAAAATATAATTAGCATTTAGCGTAAATATTCATCAAAGAATTAGATAACAGATAAATATCAAGCGCTTCAATCTTAACAAACCTTTGTCCATTTCAGTAATATATCGTTGATCGTTCCAGTATAATAGTCGTGGTGAATTATCCTTCATAAGGCGTATCACCATAATCTTACCTTCCTTTTCTAATTCCTAATGTCGCATATTCATTTAGAATACAATTATTCTTTTTTTTTTGTTTTTAAATCATCACTGTAAAACCAACCCCAATGGCATTTGTTAGATCAATACAATCATCCAACTCTTTATATGGCATTCCTCGAGACACACCAGGTTGATCTCTTCTATCTTTTAGTAAATTTAGCAAATCTTCTTTTGATCGAATAGCATAATCCGGCTAGATATTATGAATCAATTTGATTGGAATTTTTTAAGATTGAAATAAATAAGTATCTTTAATGTTAACCCACCTTGTATTGGAATGTTCGATCGATACTATTATAAACAATCTTGTCATTCTTTTTCATAAGTTGATAAAGCTGTGAATTGGGGTTAACTTCTATATTATTTTCTTTAAGATCTTCTATAGTTTGTGGAAAATCCACTCTTTCCTATATCAGAAAGGTTAAAAATCAAAGAAAAAACTTAAATATTTTCACTTTTTTTTAAAAAAATCTCTTTATTATAACTCATTTACCTTTAAAAAGCGAATCACATTATGAAGTTGGCTTAAAGTATGTTTGAAAGCTCCGGTATCTTTTGGCTGAGAGTGTACTATTGATAAATGTAAAATATAAATAGTTGCGCACAAGTATATTTCAGCTGAATAATTATTAATAACTATTTAATACTTGCCAATAGCTGATTTTCTGGCTTTTTGTGACATTTTTGTTGGAGTGATTCGAAACGTACTGAACAAACTTTAGTATAAATTCATTGGATGAAGTAACATCAGTTATACAGTTTATTGGCATAGGTAGTACAGACCTACAACCCAAAATATATAAATATGCGATTTTTTAAAATTTGACACCTTTAATCCGCGGTGCTATCTCTAACACAAGAATTTAGAGATAGCAAAGTTTCCGCTTGAATTTAAATTATAAATATTCAAATGGATGGTTAAACGTGGTATATAAATTTTGCATTAGCCTTTTTTTTTTTTGTAGATTCGAATAAACCAACCTACCAAAAATCATAAGGCATGCAAACAATTAAGTTGACCGCCACAAATTTTCATATTAGAATTTGATAATACTACCAAACCGTTTTTCAAATTTCCTTATTTGGAGGATGTTAAGCAAAGCAATTAAAATTAGGGTTAGGGTTGTTCAGAGGTCAGGGATAGGGCAAGAGTTGTAGGTAAAATTGCTCTCCCGTCATTTTTTATTAGTGTTTCAAGACAAGTTTAGATACTTTTTCTTGTATTTTTCAGCCTTTCTTTGCTTCGTAAAAATTTACGATTTGATTGGTTAATTTATAATATTGGTCATATCAAATATTAATGAAAATGAATCGTCTATCAAGCTGTAGCTTTTCCTTATACTGTTATATTGTACCCTTTTAGATAATGGCCGTCAAAATTTATCTAAAGAATCAAACAACTATCTATGACCGAGATTGAGAAATCATAGATCTTTTTTTTTTATAATTTGTATAATAGTTTTTTATTTTATATTTTATATGAACTTTTTACAGTATAAATAAAAAAATTTTAACCTATCATCGCGAAATTTCACAAAACTTCACAAAATTCAAATTAACCAACAAAATCGCACAAAATCGCTTCAAATTGATCCTCAACAAATTACAAAATTTACTTTATATCGTATATAATCGCTTCAAATTGATCCACAAAGAATCACAAAATTACCTTTTCCCACCAAAATTTATGTTATTCCTCCACAAAAAATCATCGTTCCTGGTTGAAATGTGGTAAAATTACTGTATATACACGCATATTTATTTATTGTTGAAAATAAATGCAAATTGCAGATAAATGAAAATAGGATCGAAAAATGATTAAGACTAAAGAAGATTAGAACTATTTGTCCTCTAATTTGATCAAAACAGCTTCTACATCTTCTTCAGGTACAACCGGACCTTTTCCAGAACATTTTGCTTTAGATTTAAGCTCAGCGCATAATTGATCGATTTCATCACCTTCAAGTTCATCAAATTTCGGATGTTGTTGAATTCTTTCCCATACTTTATTACAAGACAAAAACTTTTTACTTCGAATGTCTTCCAAAGAAGTAAGTTCGTACTTATTTGAGAAATGAGGATTTTTATTTTCATCAGTTGGGGTAGCCATTGGCGCAAAACTACCAAAATCTTGAAAACTATCTTCAAAGAGCGGCGGTAATGGAGCAGATTCAGAAAAAGGGCCGTCTATGTTTGGTGTGAAAGGAGTTGGATCTCGATATTCCGTGAACGCAGATGATAACCTGTTTAAATCGGTAGCACCGTTCGAGGAACCTGTGATATCAAAGGAATTATTATTTTCTTGACACATACCATCGGTGAATTTTTCACAGAATTCTTCAGCACTCTGAGGTTTAGTTGAATGAGAAGATGATGTTGAACTGGAAACAGATGGTTTAGATGATTTATTCAATTTATCGAATTTAGATGATGATACTTGAGACGAATTATCAGGTGATGAAACAGTTACATCAACAGAATTAGGGGAACCTGGTTCATCATCACTTGTGTTTGAAGATGGGGGTGTGTAAGGGTCACTACTGTTAGAAGCAGGAACAGGAGGTGTGGATATAGATTTTGCTCCCACTAAATCATTGATATCCTTATCAATAACAGAAGTTTGATCATTTGTTTTTGGTAAAGGAAAATCGAAAGTAAAGCTCGTTTGTTTCAATAAATAATTTTCAGCTTGTAATTGTTCAACAAGTGTCTTTAATTGTTGATTTTCTTGAGCACTTTTTGCAGATAGAGATTCAAGCTCTTCAATTTTAGTTTCAAGTTCTTTAACATAACGTTCTTTACGCTCTCGGAATGCACGCTGAGCAGCTCGGTTTTGAGCTTTACGTTTCTGATAAATAAAAATAGGGTCAAAATTAAATTTTATTAATATTAAAATCCAAAATAAAATATACATACATTACTAGGTGTATTTGTTAACGGCTTTCTACCTGGCTTTTTTTTCTGTGGTTCATTAGATTGCTCTAATGCACTTTCTGGTGGAGACGAAACACTTTCCGCTGTTTTTTTTTTCAACGATGTATAAAAGATGATTATTTCCGAATAAAATATCAAAGATAATATGTCTAGAGTGATAACTTACTTTCAGCATCAAGATCTGGATGTGGAACGGAAGTAATATTTAATTTATCTAGAAAAAAAAAAATTATTGCAAATTTTAATAAAAAAAAAAAAGATAAAAATAAAAATCAAATCAAATGAAATATTTATAAATGAGAAATAATAAAATCAATCAATGATGCTTACGACTTGCTTTAGAGGGAGTTTGTTGAACAGCGTCTTCTAACATTTCTAATTTTCGTTTCTGGTCCTCGTCGAATCTGTACTGATCGTTGTGTGCAATAGCAGCTGCTAAAAGTTTCTGAGCTTCAGCATTATCCTCAAGAGAAGTAAAATCCCAAGGAAAATTAGAATCACTCATTGAGAAAACAGCATTGGAAAAAAAAGGATCCATAGTCAAGAAAATTTTTATCAAAAGCAGTAAATTGGGAAAATCGAAAAATGACGAATAGGTTTGTAAAACAACTATCTATTTATATATAAAAATTCTAAATGATAGCTCATTGGCCAATTAACCAAGTATACGTCATTATTATTCTGATAGGTCGATGATGTCGGTGATGCAAACATTTTTCTGTTAATAGATATCAACCGATATACAATTTTTATTATACTACTGTATGATACTATATAATATAAATTCATATAATATATTAAAATTCATCTATTCTAACCACTAACTAACCAATTTATAGAATCTTTAAGTTTGTTATAGTAGTTTATGTTGTATAATATGATATTAGGTGACTTTAACCCATATATATATATAAAGTTTCAAGCACCAATATTTTGCTTTTGGGAATTCAGAGGTATATAAAAAAAAAGATATGCTTTAATTACTCCATAGAACGTTATACCAAATACCGATATACTAAAACACAGCTTAAATTGCTTAAATTAGGTGAAAATTACTGGTAACCCATGGATACAGAGGACACAGATTTAGAAAAAACTACCGTCAAATCAGATATTTAACTACTTTTTTTGGTAAGCTTAAAATTTAATATTTTCAGCAAACATGGTCACTTTTGTACTAATTGCTTCCCGATAAATTTGCAAATGCGTGAATCTTTGAGGAATATATGTACAGTACATACTGTACACACGCATTTATGCTTAGTGCATCGGATGTAATATTAATTTTCAAATTTCACCACGGTTATTCTTATCTGATAAGAATAATAATTCCGGAACCAATCGGTCCTTTTTATTGGTTTCCAACTTTTAGTTTAGCTTGCTGGCTTGCTTTATAAAAAAAGTAAAGAAGGTATTTGTGTTACAATAGATTATCAACATAATATATATATACACATACTTTATCAATATATTGATATATTTATCAATATACAGTATATACAAATATATTTATCAATATACAGTATATACAAATATATATATATTATATTTTCAGAAAAATCTTTTTTCTTTTGCTGGAAAAAAAACTAGCAAACCTGTTATTTTTCCTTAAGTATATCAAACAAATACAAGAATTAGATGTGTCACGTACATTTAGTAATTTAACAATAAATATTCCACAGCACTATAGTACCACCATTGAAAATTGCAAATATATGATGTAAGTATCTAAATTTTTTTTCAGTCAGTCCTAGTACTCTAGGAGAGAACTTAATTTATTAATAAGACTTGGATTATTGTTTTACGATTGTTACAATTATTATTACAATTAGCAAATTATTACCCGATTTTTAAGCATTTTAGACAAGGATAATCAAAAATTTGTGATAAAAAGTCTATATATATCGATATATGTATTTCGATTGATATTACAATGTCAGTGGCGCAGTATTGTCCATAAAAAATCTGTAGGTTCCGTCAATCTATACATATATGGTCTTCAAAAATGTACTGTACATAATCATTTAGCATTTAAAAGTAGTATTAAATTAAAATGTAACGTAATAAAACCTATCACATGAGATTAAAAATTGAATGATCTATATATTACATTAATTAATCGTCGTGATCTGATATTGATTCATTGATAAAAACTTTAATTGCTTCGACAAATCCTTTATGAGAATAAATATCTTCGTGTAATGCATTCTCGAATTCTATCCATACCTTCTTTTTACTCATTTTAGCTTTCTTATGTAATTCTATCATTTGTTCTTGTGGTACTATCTCATCATTTCGCGATGACAAGAATAAAATGGGTATTTTGATTCCTTGAATCATATGATAATTATCCCATTTGTTGCGATTTAAGAATGGAATATTTACTAAATATTTATAAGGAAGCCATTTCTGTGGATATATAGTGGTAACCATATCTTTGATGGATGTAAATGCATTTTCGATTATAATTCCTTTCAAATCTTTCTGGATCTTTTCATTAGATGCTAAATATAGTGCAACTGCTCCTCCTAATGAATGTCCGTAAATATATATTGGATTCTTTGGATAAAGTGCGCGAACAGACTCATAAATTGCCAAGGCATCAATCTTAAGTCCTTTTTCGGAAGGTGATCCTGTTGAGAACCAGTAACCTCTATAACCTATTGCAACTATTTGTAAGTTTTTGACTATATTTGTTGAGTATAATAACAATTTAGTAAATATTGGTATACGGAAAAGCATATTTCCTGCATTTCTAACCATAAAAAAAATAGTTATAGTTATTATAGTTAAAACTAGATATATAATAGTATATAATAGTTAAAGAAAATGCTTGCTTTTACCCTTGAAAATAAATTATTATTGGTTCAAGATCATCAAACAAAACATCCGTAATCTTATTATCAACATTTCTGGCTTTAACGATAATTCCAGCTAGCTTGCATTTGTCAGGAGTTTCAACTGTAACTTGTTTACACTCCAAACGTTTATCAATACGCATCTCTTCAAGTGTAAGTTTACGAGTTCCGAAGGGAAGGAACGGCATGTATATCAATTTATTTTGAAATAACACTAACATTGTACACTGGATATAATTGATAAATTTTTAGTAAAAAAAAATCGATAAATCAATGTTAATTATATAAATTCAAACCACCTTGTATAAATATACCGTAAATGGAATTCCAAAAAAAATAAGTAACGCTGTTTTCCACGAAAAATTAGATAGCCCTTCTTGGTTAGACCAAATGGTGAACTTGCGGTTGTATAATGACACAATGTTTTTGTCATTTTGTCTATAACGATAAGGATTATTTTGTAAAAATACCGATCTTGATCGAGCATAAATTGGTGGTATTCGATGAACATTCATCGTTTAGTAGTTATATAATATAACCTAACGCTACGGTAATATACATTTTATATATGGGTCATGGACTAGGAAAAACACCGTCTGAAGGGGGGTTTCCATTTTGAGAAAATAGCGATTAATTGTTTGTGAAACCTAAATTTTGCCCCTGAATTTTTTGTTTATTTTTAGATATTAATTACTGAGTAAACAAGGTCATGTGATTATGAAACACTGATTGACCAATCTAATTAAATTGAGCCGTCAATCTTTGGTTGTAAATCTATTTTTAGAACACGAATGTTAAAAAATTGTTTTACATTCAAGTTAAAATATTTCGATAAATTATTATATCAACGTAGGGTAAAAAGTAAAATACATATAGATATAAACCGAAACTTTAATTTGAATCAAAAATCTCAAAATTTTTAAAAAAGTGTCAGAGGGGGGCCATGACCCATATCAGCATCTGATCTGATCTTGAATAGTCACATGATTTTAACAAAAACTATAAATATTAAATTGAGACTTATTATTCTCTAACGATAGTAATATAGTTTTTCAAAAAATGCTGGATAATAATTCCTCGGAAAATCAGTTACGTAGCTATTTATCTTCACTTCAGAATGAGATTAAATCTTCCAACTGTTCTGTAGAAATAGTATCAGAATTTCTACGTGGACCATTGGATTTTCTTGAAAACAAAAACTGGAAAGGTCCTTTTCCAAATCGACAATTGCATAAATATTTTCTTACAAAACTTTATTCAAAACATTTAAGTTTTATACTTGAAAATATTATAAACAATTGGTTTGAGATCCTTACCCGATCACAACAGCAAATGTTAGTTACTGAGTACTTTGTTCCTTCAGGCGAAAAAAATTTGCAAAAACAAATCAGGGCATGCATTTCCTTACAGGTCCTTGTAACCCATTTTTCTGTTTCTAGTCAACAAAATTCTCATCTTGAACAGAAAGAGCAAACTCATTTGCTGATGATAATAAAAAGACTTTTAGTATCACTTTTTAATATCTATTCTATGAGCGATTTCTTTGATGCTATCTTGAGTAATGAAGATATTAATCTCAATGAAAGATTTCCGTACTGGAAAGAATTTGTGAGTCTTGTTTGTTCTATACCTGAAAGGGCTGCAAATTTAATGATTTTAAATCAAAATCAAATCTACAATTCAAGATCACAAGAGGATGATGTTTTAAGTGACGTGTATCCTAATAGATAATTATAGTGGTGGTAAAATTAAATGATTCTTGAATTATCCTTAATATTATAAATGTTTTTCTCGATTGAAATCCTTTTCTCTGGATAGAAAGTTTTTCGGAAAACTTTCAGTTGATAGTGAAAATTTAATATTCGATAGGTGCGAAATAATTAAAGGTATGTTTGTATTATTTGAAATTGTATTAAATTGTATTAAATTGTAATTATCAAAATTATCAAGGAAAATTTTTTAACTGATTCAATTTGACATAAATAATCAATAGAGGACGCAGTTGAAATGTTTGTGTTCGCGTTTGGTGAACTATTCTCAAAAATTTGGAGGATCGGCCATTCAAGTGCGTTAATAACATCGTAAATACTTTTGTAACATTTTTATATTTTTATGTATCATGTACTTATTTAAGTAATTTAAAATGTTTTCCTGACAAATTAAAGAAACTCTGGTTCAGGCAATTTATCATCTTTTAGTGAGACGTCTTCATCCTTCTGTTAATAGAACCTATCAAGATATTTGGCATCGAGTGACCGCATCATTTTCTCCACATATGCTAGAGTCATTTCTTACTTCTTTATTACTCCATGCCCAAAATTGTGATCTTTCAAAAGTTTCCACTCCAGTTTCTATGGATGATCAATCTCGACATTTGATTCGTAAAATTGTTAAAATATTAATGTTGTTAATTGGAAATAAAGACAACGAATCTATATTGTTTTTAATCAAATACAAATATTTTGTGGGTGGAAAATCATTTTCTATAATTATTTTAAGAGTTTTATGCTGTTTTTTATGTTGGAGGGGGGTTCAAAAAGAGGCAAATGATGATAACAACCTAAACCTAAAGCCGTTAATATACGATGGTTTGTAGAAGTTTTTATAAATGTAGCTATTATTTGATCCGAATCCTTATCCAATTTTATTTTCATTTACACGATAGATCTTATTAATGTACTCAAAACTCTCGTATCATCCTGGTCTGACCCAACATTCGTTAAACATGGATCTATTACTGATCAAAAATGTATGTTACGCTTTAAAAGTGCATCTTAAGAGAACTTTATCCAAACCTTAATAATTTATGTCATATTATGCTTAGACATAACAAGTGCAATTCTCATATTATTCGGCTATATTCCCAAAAAAACTCTAATTGATGCGGGAATCACCAGAGAAATTATTCCTGGTGTATCCCGGTGGTTACAGAATTCAACCGAAGAGTCGCGGAAATTAGGGATGGTGTGCTACCTTCTTATTTTGCATATTTTGATGTGCATAAATCAGTGGATAATTGTAATATTATGTCATAATGTAGATTACTGCGGAAATGCTTTCAAGATTAACTGATGAAACTGGCAACGTATTAGATTTTGAATTAAATCCTGAAGACGAGAATGTAAGATCTTTAAGGCAATTGGTAGAAGTCAAAGATGGACTTGTGGATTTGCCAGATATTGAAAATGAAGATGTTGAAGGTTTATAATTTTAAATACTATACTTCTTTTATCATATTTAATATCAAATTCTGATACATAATTCCAAATAGATCAAGAAAATACAGTATTAAAATCTGATAAAATGGTAGATTCTTCCGAGAAACATTTAGATTTTTCTGAGAAATATTATAATACTGAAATTTCTATCAATAATAGTTTTACAACCGGTAAAAATAATAAAATAAAATAAATAAAATAAAAACAAAACGAGTAATTTAATATTTAATTAATCATATCAACATTGTAGAAAATATCAATTCTCAGCCTGTGGATTCTGATGATGATGACGAATTTGAACCATATCCGATGGAAGAAGAAAGTGAAAATGAGGAGGATGATAAGTGCGAACCACAAACAAAAAAGAAGAAAATTCTTCCTCCTGTGTATGTAAAGTAACTTTACTATCTTTCCTCATTTTCCGACAGTTTCTTATTTTTTTTTTATATTTACAGATACATAATTGATCTATTATCGTATCTAAAGTCATCTGATGATCCCGATAAGATAGAAATAGCGATGAATACTGCTGCGAAATTAATTAGAGATAAAACGGGGTTTGGAATGGAATTAGGTTTGTACATTATTAAAATATATATTAATATGATTACGCTAATATTTATGGAAATTTATTTACGTATTAAAGATGACCATGCGGTTGAATTGGCAAGAATACTTATTAATTTACGGGATACTTTCGAACTTAAGGAATTTGAAGAAAATCGACAAGCTGCATTGACCGCTCTTGTATGTGGAAGTCCCAAGAACACCGTACCGTACGTATATCAGGCAGTGCATACAATGGCATAATTTACATTTTTACACGTGCCAATCGTTACTTAATATTATTGAATTTTAGATTTATCATTCAACAATTTTTCGAAACGCGATACTCATTATCTGACAAACTCATGATCTTATCCGCATTATCATCAGCTGCAAAAGAATTATCTGGACTACAGATAGAAGAGGTTTTAATTGGCTTAAATTTATTTATTAATTTGTAAGGATAATTTTAAGTGTTCTTACTATTATAGTTTTTTTTTTTTACTTTTATAGATAAAGGATATACCTGCCAAAAAAGAGATTACATCGATCAATTTAAATACTCAATCAACAAATGACCTTAGTCTAATAACCAAAAATACCTTAAATATACCAACGTCTGATAAAGTACGTTGGCTGTCACGAAGACCAAAAGTGGAATATGCGCGTCTTAATTCAACAAAGAGGAACAGATTCAACGAATTAGCAGCAAAGACTTTTTTTTTTCCTTTATTAGCAGGATTTTGGATATGGTCCCGTAATCGGTTGGTATTATATATCAATTACCGTAAATTCTCGAAATAGCGAACATGGGCGCTATTTCGAAAAATAACGCGCACTCTATACATTAATATAACAATAGACCTTATAAGACGCAATACTTCAAAAAATTAACCTATATTCAAAATAACGCCCATGCGCTATTTTGAGAATTTATGGTAGATGTTATCCTGTTTTTCTTATAGATAATTAAGTACATATATTTGTTCTAGCGATCAAGGTGGAATCTTATATGAACCGGTACTAGTGCATAGATATGTGGTAACATTGGCAATTTTTGTTCAGTGTTCTAGTGAGTATTCTTTTAACTTATTAAAAAGATTAAATTTAAATTTTTTTATTGATTTTATTTTCTTTTTATAAGCGAACACTGTCGATATTATACAAATTGACAGAGAATATTGGGACTTACTATTGTCTTTAAGATATAATGATGATCCTGCTGTTTTATCGGCATTATTATTCGGTATCAATTCTACAATGAATTCATTATCGGAACGTGAGTTGGCAGAAAATTTTGGTAAAGAATTGGTTGAAACTCAACAATGGATTACTAGTAAGTTTATATATTTTTAATTATTTTCATATAATCGCGAAATAACGTAAATAACGTACAGAGGTGCTATTTCGAATCTCAGCCCGATTTAAAGTTAATTTAGGCTGAAATTCGAATTACACCTCTGCGCGTTATTTCCCGGTTACACGGTTAGTTATTCAATTTATTTAATCAGTTAATATCGTTAATAATAATTATTTGTAATCCAAAGCACTTTTAGAAAATCGGAATAATGAAAATATTCAGCCTATGGCAGTTTGGATACTGGCAAAAACCCAAGGGATTGTATCAAACTATCAAAGATTATTATTAGGCGATTTATTACCACTAACATAAATGTACTTGATAGAGCAAATTGATAATTAAGAAGCTATGCATGAATAAAGTCCTACTAAAGAGGATATCCATTCATCTGATCTTCAAATTTTTAAACTTTAATTTGAATGGATTAAGGTTAGAAAGAGATTATAAGTAAACCTGTTTCACCGCGATAGGTTTCGTTTTTTTATTGTCGGGTTTATCCATTACTTATCTGGTTCTATCGACCCCCTTTTATGGCTGGAGTATAAACGTGAATTATTCTTTCGGAAATTTACTTGCATAATTTTAAAATTTTCATCCAATAACAATATTGTAACACATATCTAAATATATCGATATTCGGAAAAATTTTTTCCATATTCAATATTGATACAAATCTAAATAAAGTAATAGTAATAAAAGTTGTCCGATCATGTTTTTCAGGCGAATTACTTTATATAAACTGTGCAATTTCTACCCATTCAATCCAAAAAATAAAATTTAATAAAAAATTAAAAATTAGAAATTAATAATAAAAGAATAATGTCAAAGTTTCCTAATATTCACAGTTATGTTAATCATGGCTTCGTTGTTACTGCCTTCATATTTTGTACGGTCTTTCCTATAATTTACATAATTAAGCATAAACGCTCAATATTATTTTATATGATAGTTACTTTAGGAGTACTGATACTGTCTTACGCAATATACTGGGTAAATGTTAAAAAACAAAATGAAATATTCAATTTCTAATTACTGTATATATAATATATATTAAATAATAATATTCATAATTTACATTTTTAGGCATTTGTCCGATTACAAGGTCATAATAAATCGTCACAAATAACAAGACATACTATTCAATCAACGCAACAAAATAATTTAACTTCAATAAGATCAACAGAAGCATCGAATGGTCCAATATACCCAACATACGCTAACTATCAACTTGGAAATTTGGCAGAGAGATCTGATATATTTATTCAGTCTCCTCCACCAACGTATCGTAACGACCTACCACCACCTTATTCGGCCAAATCAGAAACAGCTGATGTTTCCGATGGTATACCGGAAAATACATCATCGAACATTTCTCCATTAACACACATTACTATATCAAGCGACACCAACGAGCATTAGTGGCAGGGACACGGAATTTATGCGATAAGAATTTGTAAATAATGTGTGCGGTATATGTAATATATGCGATTTGGTGATAATTAAAATTTAAAAGTACGATTTAGTGTTTTTTTTTTGCAAATTTACTCGTAAAAAAAAAAAAACTTCGTTCAGCTAACCAATTAATACGTAATTTTTTAAATACTGCGCTCAACGAGCAAATTAATACGCAATTTTTTAATGTAAAATTATGTGATTTAGTGCGATTTGGTTTAATCACACTAAATCACACAATTTCCGTGTTCCTAATTAGTGGTAGAAGATTTTTTATTTCGTAATTATTACAAAAAATATACTAGATTAGTAAAGATAAATATTTAGAACTTTTTAAGACGCTGAACATTTTTACGTAATATTTCTTAATGTATAATAAATTACATGAGGGTGTGAAATTAACCTGGGGCATTCCATAATTATTTATTTTTTCATTCTATAATTTACAGAAAAAAAAAATTATATATAAACAAAAATTAGAATGTTTTTATTTCACATCTTTTTCTGAAATTTCAGGAAGCCATTGTACTGGGTGTTTGTTATAAATTGGCCAAGGTGGTAAAGTGAGCTTTGAAAAAAAAATGAAAGAAATTTTAAAAGATTAATAAAACAATATAACAAGCTATATAGGACATAAACTTTTATATAAACGTATAACTCACTATAGAAGTAAAAATAATTCCACCAAAATATATATACATAGTCGCTAGTAGATCTTGATTAAGGAAACCATAAACAAATCCAATTACCTAGTAATTTTTTTCATTTTTCGAATATTTATGAGTATATAAAATTGTGTGTTGTAGCTTTTAAAGCAATCACTAAGAAAAAAATAAGTTCTTTACCGCAAATAGAACAATGGTAACTTGAGATATGATTTCACTAAGCTTTTGGCCCTCAAAATCCTAAAAATTAAAGAAAATCAGTAATTATGAAAATTTGACAATAATGGCTTTAAAAAAAATAAAGACTTACAATTCTCCACTCAAACCATTTGGACATATTTATCAAAATTTTTAAATGAAAGTGTCAAATATTTTATTCCTCCTTTTTATACTTTTTATACCTTTTATACTTTTTTACGACCAACAGAAATTTGCCGTGTAATTCTGTAATACAGTAATACTGTAATACAGTAATATATTAATCATGTGATAAAGTCATCTGATATTCTTATCGATGTCGATAAATTTAATGAACCCTCGTTACAATTATACTTGAAAAAAAAAAATGTCATCTTTATCTTTTACACCATCCTCAACCAATAAATTAAGTCGTGAAGATTATCGTCGTCAAAAAGATCTTGAGGCGGCGAGAAAAGCTGGTACTGCCCCTGCTGAACAAGATGAAGAAGGAAAAGATATTAATCCTCATATCCCCCAGTACATCGCCAAGGCGCCATGGTATCTAGATACAGGACGACCAACTTTAAAACATCAGAGAATTCATGAGGAGGAGGAAGAAAAAAAAGAGGATCAATGGTACGCGCGTGGTCTTCGTGCAGGTCCTGCAGCGACTAAATTTAGAAAAGGTGCCTGTGAAAATTGCGGTGCCATGACTCACAAGACAAAAGATTGCATGGATCGTCCAAGGAAAACAGGTGCTAAATGGACAGGTCAAGATATAAAGCCTGATGAAATAATTCAAGAGATTGATTTAGATTATGATGCTAAAAGGGATCGTTGGAATGGTTATGATCCTTCAGAACATTCAAAAATTTATGAAGAATATGAAAAAATTGAAGAAGCTCGACGTAAAATAAAGGCTAATGAACTTGATAAACAAAGTACAACTGAACTTGTTAAAAAAACTGGTGAACGTATTGCTGCTGAATTTTCAAGTGATGAAGAGGAAGATGATGAAGACAAATACGCTGAAAAATCTGATATGCCAGGTCAAAAAGTTAATACAAAAACGAGAACTACTATTAGAAATTTGAGAATTCGTGAAGATACTGCTAAATACTTGAGAAATTTGGATATAAATTCTGCATATTATGATCCTAAAACTCGTTCTATGCGTGATAATCCAAATAAAGAGAGAGGTGCTGAAGATAGTTTTTACGCTGGTGATAATTTTGTACGGTATACAGGGGATGCTCCAAATATGGCAAATCTTCAGCTTTTTGCATGGCAAGCTTACGAAAAGGGTACAGACGTTCATTTACAAGCAAATCCTACCCAAGGAGAATTATTACATCGTGAATATCTTCAAAAAAAAGAAAAACTTAAAGATACTAGCAAAGATTCGATTTTGGCAAAATATGGTGGTGAAGAGCATTTGAATGCTCCACCAAAAGAATTGTTATTAGCTCAAACTGAACAATATGTTGAATATTCAAGAACAGGTAGAATAATAAAAGGTCCAGATCGAGCCGTACCAAAATCAAAATATGAAGAGGATGGTAGGTGTTTAATATTTTTCAATAATATATATATATATATATATTCAATAATAATCCTAAAATTATGTTACATAATTTAAAATTATTTATTAGTCTTTAATAATAATCATACTTCTATATGGGGATCATATTGGGCTGACGGTAATTGGGGATATAAATGTTGTCGTTCTTTTATTAAAAATTCATATTGTACTGGTCTGGCTGGTATCGAGGCTGCAAATTCTTCTAATCTCTTGACCGTTTCTGAGTTTAATAATGACGAAGAATCAAATAAAAAATCTCTTGTTGAAATCCACGTTGAAAATATGAAAAAATCAAAATCTAAAAACGTTGACGACTCGAATAAACATCTAAAACGTAAGAATCTTGGTGAAGGTGATATACAATTGGACGTTAAAAAACTTAAAAAGGCATTGGAAGAAGAAGATAAACGAAATAAACATAAGAAAATCGATTTTTACATTGACGACGATAGAAAACGGCCTTACAATAGTGCTTATATGGGTAATCAAGATAAACTCGATTCTGAAATTACTGAAGAGCAATTAGAAGCATACAGACTGAAAAAACAATCGTATGTATAATTATTTGATACTTATTTTTTTAAAAAAGTTTTATTACAGTCATTCTAACTTTTTGTTAATATAATATAGATATGAAGATCCCATGGCAAATTATGTCGACGAAGAGGACTAGGTGGTTTTTTCTGGGACACGTGAAAATTCGATCTCATCAAGTTCTCAAGATCGGAATCACGTTATCATTTCGCAATAAGAAAAAAAATTTACAAAAAATTATTGTTGTACTATGTCTCAAATCTAATTATCACATTATTGTTTCAAATCGAGTTATTTTGTTACTATCGCGCTATATCCCAAATCTAACTATCGTGCTATGTTCCAACCTAACTATTGCGCTATGTCCTCGGTTAATCATTATGGTATCATTACAAATTTTGGAATATGCAGAAACATTATTAACTACCAAGGAGAGGTCATTGAAAATATCTATCGTTGCTTAAATTGGCTTTAGAATAAAGAGCCAACTTCGAAACAGAACTTGGTTTAAACCAAAACTTGCAAGGTTTTTCTTTTAACACATGATAATTTAATCAATAAAATATTGAAAACCTTATGAATGTTTATTTTTACCAAGGCGAATAAAGTAATAACAAGAAGCATTTTTATAGTTTTTAAATATGGTTACAGCTTTGTCACCAGCAGAATGAGGAAGGGGAGTTGCATGTAAATAGGTAAAAAGAGCAATAAAGATAGCAAGACCTCTGGTTTTTAATATTTTCATAACGGTGTATCATCATAGATATCCCAATTTTGTCATATGATCATTGTTACTTTTAGAATCCGTGAATGTCTACCGGTACATGCATGATGTCGATCAGTGAATGATTATCTACATTTACGAACAAAATTTGGTATTTTTTATATCTTTTAGCAAAGGTTTCTCAACAGCTATGTAATTAAACTTAATAAAAATTTTTTATTCAATTCTACAAGCTTGCAGAATTGGAATAAAAAAAGATTCATTGGGTTTGACCTGGTAGTTATTGAGAAACGTTAGTTTAAAGTTTAAAAAAAACATTGAAATCTTAGAGAAATACAGATATATTATAGCTATGATTGTTTTTTAAAAATTTAAATAAAAAAATTTCTCGATAATTACTGAACCAAATTCAAAGAAACTTTTTTTATTTTAATTCTACAAGCCTGTAGAATTAAAGCAAAGGAATATATCGAACTTGGATTTGTAGAGTTGTTGAGAAATATTGATTAAAACTTCAAAGAAATTTAGTCGCAACTTTTTTTTATAGATGCTAAAATTTTAATGAAGATTACTCAACACATACTAATCAAATTCGATTAATATTTTTTATTTTAATTCTATGAGATTATAGAACTAAATAAAAAAAATATATTGATTGAATTTTATCAGTTATATGCAAGTAATCTTGTTTAAAATTGAAGAATTTGGGGTGAGTTAGTAGAAAAGAGACAAATCATTTTTAGTAAAATGTTTTTAATTTTTAAACTAAAATATCTTGACAACTATTTAATCAAATTTGCTAAAAATTTTTTTATTTTAATCTTGAAATTATATAGAATTAAAATAAAAAAAATTTATTAAATTTATTAAGATAGTTGTTAAGATATTTAAGCTTAAAGTCAAGAAAACTTTTACTTAAAAAAAATTCGACCCTTTTCTACTGATTCACTCCCATCTGTTAAAGAAAAGCTGTGGTTAAAATTTTTTTTAGCTTTCAATAAATATACCTCAACAACTACCAATTCAAATTCGATTATTTTTTTTTATTTTAATTCTACAATTTTGTTGAATTATAATAAAAAAATTTTCATTAAATTTGGTTTGGTAATTATCGAAAAATTTTTATTTAAATTTTAAAAACATGATCATAACCATATATCTGTATTTCTCTTAGATTTTGATGATTTTTTTAAACTTTAAACAAACGTTTCTCAATAACTACCAGGTTAAACTTAATGAATCTTTTTTTATTCCAATTCTGCAAGCTTGTAGAATTGAATAAAAAATTTTTTATTAAGTTTAATTATATAGCTGTTGAGAAACCTTTGCTAAAAGATATAAAAAATACCAAATTTTGTTTGTAAATATAGATAATCATTCACTAATTGACATCATGCATATAGACAATCAAAACTCGCTCCGCTTTAGCCGACCTCTGTGAATGGTATCTTCATGCAGTTTTTAGACAAATATGGCTTAGGAGAAGTTACTACTCGCATTACTTCTTTGATACAAGATGATATCGGTAAATAATTCTATGATATATTATATATATATAATTTGAAACTATAATATAGTATGATTTCAGTTCATTGAACATTTTTAAAAAAAGTTCTCAAACTTTTTGATCTAAATTCCATATTATGATTTAATAAAGCATCATATATGCTATTAGCAAAATAAATATATGAAATCTTTCAAAAAAAATTGTATGCTGAAATCTTTTAAAAGAATTGTGATTGATGCGAAATCTTTCAAAAAAATCGCAGTCTTTCGAAAGATTTTGGTATATATTTCTTTCAAAATATTTCAAAATATATTGTGAAATATTGTGAAATATATAGTGAATTGATTCAATTATATGATACTTGATCATTAATTGACTTAGATCAATGATCAAGTACCAATTAATGGGCTCGAGCAACAATAGGTCAATCAATAATTGATAATACTGATCGATCAAATAAGTATATATTTGATCAATCAAAAAATTTTAATATATAGAAAAATGTCAGTTTAGAAACCTATTATAGGATTTAAACGTTTTTCTTGTTTTAATAGGTTATAATTAGTAATGTGCTATTTATATGCTGTCTGAATTTTTTTAGCGTACAGTATGTACAGTACATATAGTTGTATAGTGCGTATAGTATGTGAAATACATATATGATATAAACTATCTATATAAAAATTTTGTCTGTGTGCTGAAACCCACTAATATATTAATTGTTAAATAATTGTCGCATAGTTTCGAAAAAAATGAAGGATCGGGTCAGCAAAAGGTAATATGAAAGACGGAAATTGTGACATGAGTGTCTCACATCAGTGTCAAAAGGTCGTAAGGTCCAAATCGGGATCAGGTGTTGATATGGTGTGATTTTAGTAATCGATAATGAAATGATTAAACATTAATTAATCATTGCAGTAGCAAGCTCACTTGGTCGTCCTAATTCTATTCCACTAATTAAATATTGAACACAGATCTATTACCAGTAACTAAAAAATCAGAAGTGTTAGAATTCCCACGGCCCCTAATGTTTGCCGTGAACACTTACATGATGGTTATTGAGTACGCAAAGCAGAGAAGTCTAATTGTTTGTGAAATAAGATGCCTACGAAGTGATTGTAATTTAGGTGCTTGAGAGCACCCTACAATACATAGTTACCTAATTTTTAATTTGATAATCGATCAATGATTGACCCAATAATTGATCGATTATATATGCTCGAGCTTATAAATTTTATGCTTGATCGATTATACTCAATTAAATATACATAATCAATTTTTGATCGATCATTGAAAACTTTTTTTAATCAATCATCGATCAACAATTTTTTTGTCAGGTCAATTCACTAGAAATATATTGCGAAATATTGCGAAATAGGACAAATAAAACAATGCAACCCTCAATTTAATTATTTTGGAGTCACAGGAGGTAATATATTGCATATAATTACCTAAATCTGCAGTTTTTTACAATATTTCGCAATATTTCATATATTTTTAAATTTTCGCATTTAATATAAATTTCATATTTATTTATTTATTATTATTATATATTATATTTTACATTTATTAAATATATATTTTTAATTAATATTACATATTTTATATATTACATTATTATATAGTATTATTTTTATATTATTAAACTACTTTCGCACTTTATCGCATCTAATTCTAATACTACATACAAAAAACTAGCCCTATATGCTTATTTTTGCTCACTCCCGCAATTAGCTATTATTTTCGCCTCTTTGTTTCTATCATCTTTGCTTTGGCTATTTCTTTTGTTTGCTATAACCTTCATTTCGTTTTCTTTTTCAGACCCTGGACATCTAGTATAGAGGTTATACTTGTTTTTTTTAGCAAAAACCCCTGAAATTTGAGAAGCAAAAAACAATTTTTGCCAATTATCTTGGCATCCAGTGAACCAATTTGAACAAACTTTTTTTAAAATGAAGCTCTCAGTGAGGCACATCTAACAAAAAAAACTTAATTCAATTCTGATCACTAGATTAAAAGTTATTTAAACAAATATATTTTGTCATTTTCAGCAGATTGGGCCAAAATTGGCCAAAATCCAGTTATAACCTATATAAGAGATGTCCGGGGTCCTTCTTTTTCTAAATACTTTTTAAAAATAGTAAAAAAAGTAAAATAAAAAAATAAAAAAAAAGAACAAAAAAAACCACAAGTTTTCACAAGTATTCACAAGTATTTGCAAGTTTTGAATATTTTCATTCACTCACGCAGTTAGCTATTATCTTCACTTCTTTGTTTTCTATTATCTTCGCTTTGGCTATTTCTTTGTTTTGACTATAACCTTAGTTTCATTCTCTTTTTCTAAATACTTTCTAAAAATAGTAAAAAAGTAAAAAATAAAAATAAAAAAAAAGAACACAAGTTTTCGCAAGTTTTCGCAAGTATTTGCAAGTATTTGCAAGTTTTTACTTATTTTCATTCACCCTCGCAATTAGCTATTATCTTTGCTTCTTTGTTTTCTATCATCTTCACTTTGGCTATTTCTTTTGTTTTGGCTATAACTTTTGTTTCACTCTCTTTTTCTAAATACTTTCTTAAAATAGTAAAAAAGAAAAAAAATAAAATAAAAAAAAGATCACAAGTTTTTTTGCAAGTTTTCACAAGTATTTGCAAAGTTTTTTCAAGGTTTTACTTTATTTTTCAGAAGTGTTAGTACTCTTGCAAATTGCCAGAGAAATCTTGTATGTGCCAGAGAAGTTAAAACTAGTATTCTTGTAAGTGCCTGAAAAGTTGTAGTGTCGAAAAAGTTCGGAATAAATAAAATAAAAAAAAAATTAAAAAAAAAAAAACAAACTAATAAAAAAAAATAAACGAAGCCCAAATCTTCATTTCTCTAAAATAAGAGGTCATATTCTTGCAAATTCTGAAATTGTGAAAACTAGGTAAATGTTCTTGCAAAATGCCAAAAAAGTCGCAAAGTGCTAAAAAAATCTAGATTGGTTTTCTTGAGAACATAAGGGTTTTGTTCTTGAAAGTGCCAGAATAAAATAAATTAATAAAAAAAAATTTAAAAATAAAACAAAAAAACAAAAACAAAAAACATGAAATGAAAAAATAAATAGAGCAAAACCTTGCAAAAATTTGTAAAAACATACGAAAACTTGCGAAACCTTGTGTTCTTGAAAATTTAGAAATTGCTTGTAAAATTAGTTGTATTTTTTGCAAAGTGTTAGAAGTCTGAGTTAACATGCAAAGTCAAGTTGGTGTTCTTGCAAAGTGCCGAAAAGTTGTTGGTTTTCTTGCAAAGGGCTAGTGTTTTTGTAAAATGTGAAAAAAATAAAATAAATAAATAAAAAAATGAAACAAAAGCAAAAAAAAGCGAAAACAAAAAAAAAACAAAATGAAAACAAAAAAAAAATGAAACGTAAAACTAAATAGAAGATCTAATTTATAAACAAAAGATCTAATGCGATCTTGTAATACAGATTTGTAAATTAATTTCGATATATTATACAAAATTTCAAAGTATTTCAAAAATATAGTCCAATGTGTTTTTGGTATAACCCAGGTTACATATCTACTGATCCAGCCAGTTTTCAAAAAAATATTTTGAAAAATATTTCGAATTCACTTTCGAAATATTTTGGAAATATTTCAATAGCTGAAATATTTTGAAATATATTGCTAAATATTTCGAAATATATTGTATATGTGAAATCCTTCGAAAGATTTTGCAGGTTTGCAAGATCTTTCGAAAGATTGCACTACTATAATTTGCTAATGACATTTATAAATTTTCTAAAAAAAAAAATACTTGCCTTTTTATCTTTTTTCAAAATAACTCGATCTCTTTTTAAAACTATCATATTTTTTTTGTCTATTTTTCTTTTGAGTTGATTGTCCAAAGCATAGCATAGGACTATTTGTTTTACGACAGTATATAATACAAATGATCATGTGAGAATTCTGTTCGTCCAGTTCTGTGATGCTGATTGGTCATAATGATCATTATAATATGCAATAAATTTTTAATTTTTCAAACTCGTTTTTTTTGTGCTCCGGACTTTTGCATATTGCGTAGCTAGTGATTTAAGCTAGCTTAGCCGACTAAGCCAGCTGATGTAATGTGATTGGCTAACTAATGCAGCTAAAAGCTAACTATTATAAGAATCTAATAAATTTTGAAAAAGAAATAAATAGACATAAAGTACGAACCAAATATCCCAAAATATTCTGAATACAGGCCAATAGTTAGCTATTAGCTAGCTGCTTAGCTGATAATTTAGTTGACTGGCTAAGCCAGCCAACTAAAACCATATGGCTTAAATTACTATGCGTAGCTAAGAATATTTTACTTCTACATCAGCAAAAATATATATGCATAAACTTGTACAAATTTTTATGGTATATAAAAAAAACGTAAACTTACGTAATATTTAGTGTAAAATTGCTTAAGTCTTACTATGTATAAGAAAATTGTAAATTTATATAAAAAATTTTCATAAGTTTATAATTTTCTTATGGTGTATAAGAAAATCATAAATTTATATAAAATTTTTACGTAAATTTACAATTTTTTTATAGTACATAAGAAAATTGTAAACTTACATAAAATTTTTACATAAATTTACAATTTTCTTACTAGGGTTCCTCAAATTCAAATCAAATATCGGGTCAATTTGAATTTGATCAAATCAAATCGACTCTGATTTGAATTTGAATTTGATTTGAATTTGAATTTTTAATAATAATTTTCAAATTAAATCAAATATTTGTCAAATCAAATCAAATTCAGCCATATTTGAATTTGATCAAATCAAATAAAGTCAAATTTGAATTTGAATTTGATCAAATATTTGATTCAAATATTTGAAGATCAAATCAAATTGCGGAACCCTATTTCTTATAGTGCATAAAAAAATAAAAAAACTATTAACACTAATTTTTGAATTATTCTGAAATATTTTAGGACTGGAAAACCAAGCTGGATCAGTAAATCTGTAGCATGAATCAACGTTTAACTAATATTTTCGAAATATTTCAATAATTGAGTGTTTTGATTATAAAAAAAAAGAATAAAGTTCAAAATTTCTTACTCTTCCTTTACTTTTTTTTCTTTTTTTCTCTTTCTTTTTTTTTTAATATTTCGAATACTTTCGAAATATTTTAGAATGATCTTAATCTGGATCATATCAAGGATGCATTTGACTAATATTTTTGAAATGTTTTGATAATTTTTGATGATTGTGCTACAAAATCAGATNTACAAAATAAAAAAAAAAACTTAAAAAAAAAACCCTGTTTTGCTTAAGTTTTATCACTCTCTCCTTTTTACCCCTTTCTCTTTTTTACTCCTTTCTTTCCTTTTACTCCTCTCTCCTTTTTATCCCTTTCACCCTTTCTCTCTATACTTTACGAAAACACCAACTCTAACTTCTTTGGACAACTTATTAGCACTTTGCGCAAGCCAACTTAGCCTTTCAACACTTTGCAAAAACACACTCCAGCAATTTCTAAATTTCAAAAACACAAGTTTTTGCAAGTTTTTGCAAGCTTTTGCAAGGTTTGTTTCATTTATTTTTTCGTTTCATGTTTTTTTTTTGTTTTTTTGTTTTATTTTTATTAATTTATTTTATTCTGGCACTTTGCGAAAACCTTTGACAATTTCTAAATTGCAAAATCACAAACTCTTACTTTAAGGAAATAGAGATTTGAAGCTTCATTTATTTTTTTATTTAGTTTGCTTAAATTTTGTTTTTTGTTTGATTTATTTTTTTACTTATTTTTTTATTTTTTTTTATTTTATTTATCTCTTACTTCTTTCAAAACTTTGCAAGAAAACGACTTGACTTTTTCCGGCACTTTACAAGAACACCAATTTTAACTTCTTTGGCACTTTGCAAGAAGTCATGAATATGAGCGAATATAATTAAATATAAGTGAATATGAGCAAATATAAGCAAATATAATAGTTTATTTTTTTTATTTTTGTTTTTTTTTGTTATTTTTTTTTGGTTTTGTTTTGTTTTTTGTTTGTTTTTTTTTATCAGCACTTTTTAGAAAGTTGTGAATATGAACGCATATAAATGAATATAATAGTTAAACAAAAAAGAAGAGAAAAAATAGCTAACTACAGAGTAAAAAAATAAGCATATAGAGCTAGTATTATGCAACAAAGGTGAAAGTAGTTTAAAATATTACTATTTTTTTATTTTTGTTTTTTTTGGTTTGAAAAATTATAAATGGCGATTTGTCGCCATAGCGATCCTATATGATTAGCTAATCATTTTTAAGATCAGCAATCATATACGGTACCGGACAGTAAAAAACATCCACTCGTTATTAGTAAAACTTTAAATTGTTATAACTTTTTTAAAAAAAATTAAATCAAAAAACCCTCTGACAAATTGATAGATTTTTAGATAAACTACATTTCTGTCAGAGGAATTTTTCTTATTTTTAATTTTTAAAAAGTTATAAGGCATTAAAGTTTATATGAGTTTAAAAAATTGGCATTTAATATAGGTTTTTAGCCAATCAAAATCAATTATACAAAAATTAGCCAATCAGAATTGATTATATAAGCACCCAAAATTGGTGCCTATATGTATAGATTGGATGTCTTTTACTGTCCCGTACTATATAAACAATAATTATCCCTTTGATAATTTTTTTTTTTTTTGCACCCATTTTTTTTTTATTTTGATTTTTAATAACAAGCTTTTTTTTTCTTCTCCTTAGGAGTCGTCACTGGAGCTATTATTGGAGTTGTTGTCGGAACTGTTGTTAAAGCCTTGAAGTCGTCATTGAAGCCTTGGAATTGTCATTGGAGCTGCCGTTGAAGCATTGGAACCATCGTTGAAGCCTTAAAGCCATCGCTGGAGTCGTCGTTAGAGCCGTCATTGAAGTCTTAGAAGTTACGGAGTCATGCAATTCGAGTAGCTCAGTAAGCTATTTTTTATTTTTTTGGTGTCTAGGGGGTTTTTTTTTTTTAAGTTTGATTCTTCGCAGTTTTTTTTTTTGCTATGCTTTCAGTAAGCACGTAGTTTTTCTGGCAAGTATTTGATGTTCTTCATTGGATTATTTCGATAGGTTCATCGAGATTTTTCATTATTTTACAGCAGGTTCCTTCTGTAATTTCGTTGTTTTTTCGGTAAGTTCTTTTCTGGAACATCAAAATCAGGTTCCACTTCTTCGAGGAACTAGAGATAGTTTTACCAGAGATTCATTTTGGAAATGGTATGATAAGCAAACACATCTTGTTTTAGTTATAAAGATAAGGCACAGGTAAAATTTTTGGTAGTTATAATCCTATCGGTTAGAATAATTTGGTTTGGGTAGAGAATTATAACCTTTTAAAAAAAATATATATATGATCTGCCAACTAAACACCATGTTATGCAAACGAAAATTGACTTTGCTTACGAAATTTGGTGGCTATAATTCTATTGGCTATAGGTTGGATAATTTGGTTTGGGCAGAAGATTATGGCCTTTTAAGTTAGTTTGAAGGTTCTTTACCGATTTGTTTTTTTTTTAAATACTGTAATAAAAATTTTATTTTTAGATAAACATGAGCATATTACTTTATATTAAATTAAAAAAAAAAAAAACAAATCTGACCCACATACTCGGAATCAAAAAACTTTGGATTTTTTTGGATCTATCGAGTAATCCAGAAAATTAAGGTTACTATCGCGTGATACTGATAAAAAAATATGTAAAAAAAATGAAATAATTACATTAGATTAAAAAAAAAAATCTGACCCACATATACGAAATCAAAAAACTTCAAATCTATTGAATAATCTGAAAAAATTAAGTAAAAAAACAGGAGATTAAAAAAAAAAATTAAATAAAAAAATGGAATAATTACTTTATATTAGATTAAAAAAAAGATTTTTTTTTTTGAATTGGTGAAAAATTAAATTTTTGTGGCCTATATCAGCAAAATTTATATAGATATATATCGATTACTAACCAAATAGATATATATTGATATTAATCACTCTGTCGATTCTAATCGTTTTAGAAAGCAATCGATACCTATCCGGTTTTATGGCTGTCGATAGTAATCGATAGCGATTTGAATCAATAGTTATCTGGTTTTATGGTTATCGATAGTAATCGATAGCAATTTGAATCAATAAATAACTATATAAAAATCGAATGCACGATTAAGATCAACTCTAATTTATTAAAAGTTTCAAATAAGCATATATATTATAAATAATAAATTTAAAAGCAAACTATCAATTAATTTAATATTAATGCAATCTTATTTTTTATTAGCATTGTTACAAATATAAACAATACAATTAGAAAACACTAATCAATCTGCAATTAGCTAATATAAAACTATATACCAGTATTAAGAAAAAGAAAAGAAAGAAAAAAGAAAAAAAGAAGAAAGAAAAAAGAAAAAAAAAAGAAAGAAAAAAGAAAGAAAAAAGAAAAAAAAAGAAAAAAAAACGAAAGAAAAAAAGCACCCAATCCATCATAGCACAATCTAAAAGTTCTTTTTTAGCATTAGCATCTTCTATTTGTTTAGAAAGATAATCACGAACTTTATTATATTTATCTTGAGAACGAACTATTCATAGACCCTAAACACTTCATCCATTTCCTCTTTCGAATATTGCATTGAGGAGCCCGATCGTGATAATGGTTCAGGTGCGTAATCGGTCTGAGGAGAGTTCATTCGAGATCTATGTTCGTTAGCTTCCAGCTCTTCGCCCATCATTGCTTCAGTGGAACCATAAGAGGGACCATCACTATTGTAATCATTCTACAATGTAAAGCCTGTTAATTTTGTGTTGATATAAAGCGATATAAAGCGATATACGACAAACACTTACCAAAAACTTTTCTACGCGATGTTTTATACGTTTCTCTGTACATTTGACACTTCATGACCAGTGTTGGAAATCTTATGTTCTCATGTTCTCATGAGAACATCACTTTTAATTTGAGAACATTTACAAAATTTTAGATGTTCTCTATTAAATTTTTTTTGAGAACATTAAGTTTGAAAAATATGTTCTCTATGTAAATTATAAAAAATTATTTTTATTAAAATAGCAGTTTAAAATAATTAGTTTATAAATATTTAATTGATAGTTAAATAATATAATTTATTAGTTTATCTATTCCTAGTTTGGTACAATATAGTTGATAGCACACTACCTTATTATATAAACTTTAATATACATATAATTACTTTTTATTGGCAGTGGTGATCATTACTAGTAATTAACAATATGTAAATTAAAAATATTTTGATGAAATAAAAATTAAAATTTGATTAGTATTGGGTTAGAGTTAAGAACTAGAATGGGGCAGGAGCATAGTTTATACCAAAATTTTACAAGAAATTTTTTTTTTGTTAAAGCCTCAAAGGTAATTTCATAGACAATTTTAAAGATACAAATATACACTTGTAATAATCACTAGTGGTAATAAATAGCAAACTTCTAATATCTGATATTATTAAATGAATACCAGTTATATCAATATTTAATATAAATTTTCAGAGGGCTAAACTTACTATGATAATAATATAAATTCTCATAAGAAAATTACTTAACAAATCTTTAGTCATTATGATTTAAAACTTTAGTACTATGTTTTAAAATTTTATAGTGAAAAATTTTTTGAATCTATAAATTCACTAAATTCATTATAGTGAATAAGAATAATATATTAATTATATTATATTTATTTATTTATTTAAATATTTGAAAGATGTTAATGGCTTATTTAAAAAGTAAATATACAGACAAGATTAGACCAATAACATCTCCAATAATAAATAAAAAGCCTCAAATATTAGATTTTTTTAAAAAAATAAAAATCATAGGTTTATTTTTATAAATAGTTTAGCTTTGTTTATATATTTTAATTAAATAAATTATATTTTTTAATTAAAATAAAAATTAAAAAATAAGTAAAAGAGCATAAAAGTATAAGTGTAAAAAAGTGAATAAAAAAGTGAAAATAAGAGTGAGAAAATAAGAGTAAGAGTGAAAAAGAGTGTATATGAGAAAAAGAAAAAGAAAAAGAAAAAAAAAGAAAAAGAAAAAAAAGAAAAAAAGAAAAAAAGAAATAGAAAGATAGAAAATTTTTTTTTTATATTTGAGAACATAAAAAAATTTCTGAGAACATTAAAATAAATAAATATGTTCTCATGAGAACATAAATTTCAAAACAGATTTCTAACACTGTTTGTGACCGAGAATTTAGGATTATATCGCACACGGCCAACGTGAACACACAGTAATCGTGGGTCAAGGTAGGTACTGCAGCTGCGGAGAAGGCATTCCTTGCGATCAAATCAAACCAGTAAGTGCCACTTTCATTTTGTACAAAAAGTGAGCGGAAGCAATCGGCAACCTCAACACTGTGCTTTCACCTCACAATTTCGAACGCACCAGCGTTACTTTTCAATAGGAGGGAGTTTTTCAACTCCAAAAACCTTCAAAATTGAATTCCTAACGTTTTGGAATGCCACGGCCCAGTAATTTTTCATTTTTGCCAGCAACTGGTAAAATAAAATAATGAATGTTATTGTTATAAAAGTATAAATAAAATCAAATGAATATTAAAAAAAATAATTAAATGATATTATGCGATCAAATAAATATTAAAAAAAAATAATTAAATAGTATTATGCGATCAAATAAATATTAAAAAAAATAATTAAATGATATTATGCGATCAAATGAATATTAAAAAAATAATAATTAAACGATATTATGCGATCAAATAAATATTAAAAAAAGAAATAATTAAATAATATTATGCGATCAAATGAATATTAAAAAAAAATAATTAAACGATATTATGCGATAATAAACGTAAGAAATCAACATACTCCACTGAGCCATTCCGTATGAAAATGGTTTGTGAATTCATTAGTGCTAATATTAAATTCAGAATATTTGTTATCAAGGTAGTTCTTCAAGAACCCTTTGATTATTTGTTGAGACAGATATAAATTTTGCGGAAATAAAACGTTTTACAACATTTGTATATATATCCTATAATTTAAATTGTATAGTTTAGAACTTGCCCACAGCTTATAGTTAAATAAAGCAAAGCCAGAGCCACTTATATCCAGTACTTGAGGGGAAAGGTTGTTTTCCTTTTCTTTTCTTTGCTGCTTTAATTCGTCTTTGATTTCTTTTACATCTCGGCGAAGCTCCTTCACTAACAGATACAAGTATCTGTTTTGCTTGAGTATCTCCCGTTCATACCTGCATTAAGTTGACTACCGCGAGAGCAATCTCCAACGAAAAAGGAGGAGAAAAAAAAATTTCAAAAAAAAAAATAGTGGTTTCCATTCAAAAGCATTCAAAACAAAAAAAATACATTCAAAACAAAAAACACTTAAAATAGTTACCATTTTGTCTGCGTGTTTGATTTTGATTGGTTGATCTCTCACGTGATTGACCTCGAATTTCATGTTGTAGAGATAGGGATCGATTTCTATTTTCTGGAGAAGAATGGCGAGAACATTGAAATTGAGATAGCTGTCGAGATTGAGATGGCTATCGAGATTGAGATGATTGAGATGGTTGTTGTTGATTATTTTTCATTCTTGAAAAAATACTATGAACGCTTGCAATACTTTCGATTGAATCTGAAGAATCATAATCAAAATAATTATTATAATTATTATCATCGAGAGTAGGAGGGTTAGGGATATCACATATGGGCTGATTTATGGAATTGCCAATAACTTTTGATATACTTATCTATTTTTGAATAATTTTATTACCAAAATGTTGGCCTCGATGAAACGGTTCTAATGAATCCAAAATCATCAAAATCCAATCACAGGATCCCAAAATAATTAAGATTTTGTATAATTTTATATTAACTTTTACTATATAGACAATCAACGTATGGATTGGTTTTCATATATGAAAACCAATCCATACGTTGATTGTCTACATAGTAAAACCAATCCATACGTTGATTGTCTACATAGTAAAAGTTAATAGTAAAATTATACAAAGCTTAATTATCTTGGGATCCTGTGATTGGATTTTGATGATTTTGGATTCATTAGAAC
>QKWP01002851.1:27671-45640 GCA_003550325.1 Gigaspora rosea | reverse complement strand
GAACTGCAAAAATCTAAATTTTGAAGATCTTTGCAATTTTTTAAACAAGATTCCGCACTTATTTGATAAATTTGAAGATTACTATAGATTATTAATATTTTTAATTTTCCGATTCTATTATAATTTGCGAATATTATACTTTTTAAATATTTTCACAGATTTTTGGCAAAAAATCTGTAAAGAACTGCAAAAAGCTAAATTTTGATGATCTTTGCAATTTTTTAAACAAAACTCTGCACTTATTTGATAAATTTGAATATTATTGCAGATTATTAATGTTTTTATTTTTCCGATGTAGGCCAAACAGAGGGACAACTTTGTTATAATATTCTGATAACACGAGCTCGTGATATCAAAATTTTATTTGTTTTTATCAAGACTAATGTATATTTTTTTTGTACTAGTTTGATATTGCTTAAGGCATTTGCAGTTTTCATAATATAGAAACAGAACTTCTTAGTGATAAAGAGATTAGGGATAATATAAGGATTCGAAAAAGAAACTTTCAGTATTTCTGATAAAGATACTTTATTTTTAGCTGCTATAGTAAAAAATTTATATATTCTTTCTTATATAGAAGCAAGTTTCTGTTTCTAACTTGATATAGCATGATACAATCACTAGTCAAGTAATTAGTGACAGATTAGATTTGGAACTATTCGCATATAAATCTTTCATAAAGCTATTACAGAATATAAAACCTGTCATACTGGAGATAATTCAAGAAAAATATAATGAGTTTGTGGAAAATTTTAGCATTGAGATTTTAGATGGTTACTACAAAAGCTCTCCTATAACAAAACTTAAAAGGAACCAAAAAAAGTTCTAATAGAAATTACCAAAGGAATACTTAATATTCTATAAGTAATTCTCATTGTAGAATTGTTATATTTGCTCTTTCATTAAGAAAATTTTTATTTCAAAGTAGTAATATGTGGAAAAACCTAGCTTTTTATCCTAAATTTGAAAATGCACAAAGTGAAGAAGCCTATATAACAGATGTATAGTTTTTTTACTTCTTGTAGAACCCCAGACATCTCTAATATAGATTATAACAGATCTTGGCCTTTTAATCTAATTTGCTAAAAATAACAAAACTATATTTACTTAAATAACTTCTGATCCAGTAATTAGAATTAAATGAACTTTTTTTTGTTAGATGTGCCTCACTAAAAGCTTCATTTTAAAAAAAAGTTTATTCAAATTGGGCTACTAGATGCCGATAATTGCCAAAAACTGTTTTTCTGCTTCTAAATTTCAGGAGATTTTGCTAAAACACATAACATATGACCCCTGTACTATATGTCTGGGGTCCTTTTCATGCTATATTGAGAGAGCTCCCAGTTAAAAAAATTATCTTGTTTAGCACATAAGTTTTTGATATATTGTTAAATTATATACTAATAATAAACTTAAATTTATTTTTTTCAGTACAGAGCAACAAAGTGTAGCTAGGACCGACAGAAAAGAGATAGAAAACAGAATAAAAGACTCAATGCTATATTTATTGAAAGGTATGAAAAGAAATTATATGAAGTCATCTTTATAGAATTTTTATATATAGTCTGCACTAAGATCAAAGATGAAAATGATGATACAAAGCTCTAAAGAGAATGAATAACAGACTGGTCCATTGTTGTTAATAATCAAGCAAATGGTAAATATTTTTTAAAATAAATTCTTCACTGACCAGAATATCGAAATCAAATTTGCTTTAAAATGTAGTGATAATTTTGTTTTGACAAGTACACATATTCTAATTGTGAAGTTGACTAGAAATCTCACAAGCAATGGCTTCCTTGCTTATTGGATTTTGTATCATTGGTAAGAGTTTTTTTTATTGAATTCAAATAGCTTCTGGGCTAAATTATATTTACCAAAAAGGCATTTTACCAGGTTTCTATCAATTTTTAAGGTATTATATCTTTAGTTGTTCATTGATTAATTTAAATTCTTCAAATGATAAATATGTTTAAAGTCCAAATTATTAATATCTAATTTATAGTTGCTAGCTTTAAACATTAAAGCAAAAAGCAAAGAAATTTTGTAAATTTGATCTGACAATTTTATATTACACAAGATCAATAATTGGCTATAAATAAAGTATATCCAAGAGTATTTCAAGACCCTTCAAAACCCAGATAACATATCTGAATTCAAGATAACTGAGGTAAATGATTAAGACAATCAACAAATAAACACAGACAATAGAAAAAGCTTGAGTTATTCGCATAATTTGAGAAAATAATAATTCAACCTAACAAATATTGTATACCATCAGAAGATCAGTAAAGACAGCTACAATAATAAAATAATATATATATGTAAAGGTAATAACAGATATTACGTAATATTTTTTACTATACTCTCTACCCCCCTCCCCCACATAAGAGAAATTTGATTGGCTATTATAAATTTATATATCTAACGTAAGAAAATCAGAGACCCCTCTCCCCCCTCAAGATATTATGTAATATCTGTTATTACCCTAAGACATTGAGATAGTAGTAACATTTTTGGATATTATAGTATTATATAAAAAATAATTAGACTGGCTATATAAAAATTATATCAAAATTAATTATATTTTAAAACCTGGTTAATTTTTCTTTTGGTAGTGATAGTGTTTTTAAAAAAATAAATAGATAAAATAAACAATTATATAGATTTATTTTTAAATTTCTGAAAAAAATTGTTTTCTGAAAAAATTTGAATACAGGTGCAGTAGGACCCCGAAGGACTCTGATATAACTCAGAAGTTACTAAAAAAGGAAATTTTGCATAAAAATTTATCAAATATTGCATTTTTATATAGTAAATTTTTTAAATTTTGGCCTATTTTATTCGCCTATTTGGCTGTTATTATACAAACTTAGATCTAAGTTGTATCAGAGTCCTTCGGGGTCCTGGCACAGTAATTATGTAAGTATGACTTCAGAGGTCACAGGCACATGCTATACTAATGTATAGCTAAAATGAAAGTACTACTTCATATAAGAAAGACCTAAAAGTTCATTTTTTAGTATTTATTGAATATGCTTTCTGCACCCAAGGGGCAAGATAAAGCTATATTATGTGATAATAGTTATTAAAAATCATATAAAAATAAAGATTAGAAGCCCAGTGGACCCCTTTATTTATTATTATAAAAATTATATTGCCAGGATGACAATATAATATACAAATAAAAAATATATCACTGTTACAAGTGCAAATACAATAAAAAAATCCAAATAATTTTTGTTTCTAATCCTGGTAATTGTTCTACAAGTACACGAATAATATTTTGATAAGAATTATTACTGAAAAAAGTATAAAGATTACTATAAAGATGTAAATTTACATATCTATTTTGGGTAGAGCAAAATTTAAGAAATTGGCTAGATGTAGTAGTTGCACTAATAGTAATAGATCAATTGGGCTTGAACTTGAGTTTCTACTATTTCTATTATAAACTTTGATTTAAAAAAAATGATACGATAAGCAGAATGTGATAAGACAATTAAGATAAACATATGAGCCGATTTGAGTAATTCATAAGTAGTGCTTATTTTTTTTAAAAATTTAAAGCTAAATAACTTCTGATCTACTGGCCCGTTTTAGATAATTTTACTACCAAAATGTTTGTCTCTTTGAGACGATTCCAACAAGCCCAAAATTATTAAAATCCAATCATAGAAACACGAAAAAATGTGCTATCAAGTGGATGACACACCTTTAGAGTTGAACAATTGGTTAGACAACAAACATTTTGGTAGTAAAATCATCTAAAATGGGCCAGTAGATCAGAAGTTATTTAGCTTTAAAGTTTTAAAAAAAATAAGCACTACTTATAAATTACTCAAATCGGCCTATATGATATATTTATTAGGGTTGGATTTGTTAGTCTTGGGGTGGTGGTATTATTAGTACTGCTTATTTTCATTTTTAAATACAAAAAATGTAAAAATAATAGCATAGCAAAAGTTTGTTTTGGTTGGCTAAAATTAGAATAATTATGATTGGCAACAATTTTTTTTTTATATAGTTAATTATAATTTTTAAAGTACTTTTATAAGTAAAAATCATTATATTATATGAAAATTTTTTTTTGTAATACAAAACAAAAACCAACTTGAGTTGTTAATATTTTACCTTTGAACTTTTTGTTTTTAATTTGAAATGCAGTTAGTAGTTTCAAAAACTAGTTAAGAAGTAAAAGTTTTGAAAGGTCAGAAGGTGCTTCAGTGATCTAAGAAATTAGTAAGTAAAAGTTGCAAGATTTTGTCTTAACTAGTTCTACTTGTTTTAAAGAAATAAAAAGTACTCCATATTTGGAACTAATATTTCAAACTCTTCGTTTTTTATAATGTTTAGTCTATAAGTAGTTTATAAATACAATATTTATTGGTCGGAGCATAGCAACAGACCCTAAGTTTCTATGCGAAGTGATACAAAAATTACCTTCCTGATGTGCTTCAATTGTAAAAATCTTGCCAAATTTTACTTTTTTGATATACTTGCATATATATGATGTAAATCTTATCAGAAATGGAGTTTGGGAATTTTTTGTCTGTCCCCACGCGTGTCTATATTTGTGCTTTTAATGTTACCAACATATGCATATTAATGTATTTGTGTAATATGATAAACATCATATGATGAGCTCCGGACATATAATGCTACACATTAGCCTAGTAGTAGCAGTGTTAAAAAATATTCATATATATTATTATTTAGCAGATGTTGCAAAACTTAAAGTATTTGTTGTAAAATAAATAGCGCACTTATTGTGACACAAATAATAATATACATTGTGAAATATAACAGATAAGTTATTATAAATATATTGTAAAACACAATACTGAATATGTCAAACTAATCTTTTGAAAGTTTTTTATATAGCTAATACTTTATTCGGAGAATTATTTATATTTTTTCAGGTATTTTAACAACCAAACAAAATAAAGCATAGGAACTTCTCATTTTTCAGTAATACATGGTTTATCATAGCCAATCAAAAACTATCATAATATAATCACATGATCTTAGGTCCCCGGATTAGAGTGTCCAGGATTATGTGATGCAATGAGGTAAATTATACAGGCGAACTGAGGTTGATTATATGATGGATGTGAAATAAATTTAAAATTATATGATCGATTATGCGATTTTTCTTATTGTACGCTACATGTAATTAGTTCTATTTTAGTTCTATTCTTTGGAATTTTTTAGACACTTGCTGAAAATTTTTACCTTAACTATGCTCGCAATTTAGGTTCATTCATTTTAACTTTTTAGAGTTTACTTTTGCCACCCAAATTACGAATTAAGTATTGCCGAATATTGCCAAATGATATTAATGTCTCCCAATAACAAATTATATTTCAGCCACGTGATCTGAGTGCCAAATTATGCGAAGCATATGGAGTGCTCCGTATTAAAAGGGCCCATTTTTACAATTTTTTGAAAAATGAGTTTGTATTAAATTCATGTAAATTTTGACATGATTGATATGTTTCAATTATTAATGAAAGTCGATTTGTATAATAAAAAATCAAGATAATTTAAAAAGAAAAATTACATGAGGCTGCATAGAGCCAACACGTCACGAGGTTATCCGATAGTTACCTGCCGTCTTTAACCAATCAAAATCGTGAAATTTAATTAATCCCGGATTAGTCCGAAAATCAAAACAAATGGTTAAACTCAATTATCTCAAAATGAGATAAATGTAAAAATGGGCCCTTTTAATACGAAGCACTCCATATGCGATGCGAAAATTTGGTAAATTATGCACATATTATGCTTTCACATAATCCTGAACACCCTACCCCGAATAATACTAACTAGGGTTCCTCAAATTCAAATCAAATCAAATATTGGACCAATTTGAATTTGATCAAATCAAATTGATCCTGATTTGAATCTGATTTGATTCAAATATTTGAATTTGAATTTGATTTGAGTTTGAATTTTTAATAATAATTTTTAAATCAAATCAAATATTTGTCAAATCAAATCAAATTTGACCATATTTGAATTTGATCAAATCAAATATAGTCAAATTTGAATTTGAATTTGATCAAATATTTGATTCAAATATTTGAAGATCAAATCAAATTGCGGNCATATTTGAATTTGATCAAATCAAATATAGTCAAATTTGAATTTGAATTTGATCAAATATTTGATTCAAATATTTGAAGATCAAATCAAATTGCGGTACCCTAATACTAACAGAGGTAGAGGTGAGTTAATAGTAAATTTTTACTTTTTTGTCCCAAACTTTTTTAATTCTGGCCAAAAAAAATTAAATTTTAATTTGACCAGAATTTAGAAATTCTTGGGCCAAAAAAATAGTCAAATTTAATAAAAACATGTTCAGTTTAAGTAATTGTATTTCTGTTAGCATTATCTAGGGCCCTATGACATCACTTTAGATATTTGTTGAACAAGTCAGCTAATAGCAAGTGTAGTTAGTATATTATAATTTCTTAAAAGAATCACATTGTAGAAGAATCATATTACTTATTTAACAAAATAGCAACTTTTACAACTGTATAAATGTTAGGGTTCCTCAAATTCAAATCAAATCAAATATTGGATCAATTTGAATTTGATCAAATCAAATTGACCCTGATTTGAATTTGATTTGATTCAAATATTTGAATTTGAATTTGATTTGAATTTGAATTTTTAATAGTAATTTTCAAATCAAATCAAATATTTGTCAAATTTGACTATATTTGAATTTGATCAAATCAAATATAGTCAAATTTGAATTTGAATTTGATTAAATATTTGATTCAAATATTTGAAGATCAAATCAAATGCATCAACCCTAATAAATATTATTTAAAAAATTTTTTTAATTACAAGGTACACAATCTCTAATAACACTCTATACATATTATATATATAAGATAAATTTATTAAATTAACTATTTCCTAATTATACACAGCTCTTAAAAAAACACCTATAAAATTTATAAATAAAACAAGTTAATTATTTGAATAAAAAAAAGCGAAAAAAACAAAGTTAAACTCTACGAATTAAGCAGTGTAATATGTTTTTATTATTTGCTACTATACAGTAGATAATACTTCAACTCTTCTTTAGTCGTGATGCAAGGTGATGCAATTTTATTTTTTTGACGAGACACTCATTAGAAAGTTGTTCTATTAGTAAAGTATTATATCAATAGTTGATTTTAAGTTAAGTTTTCTTATACCCAAAACTTCCGGTTTTACATTACTAAGTTATATAAATACTTGTGTAATGTCGATCTCGGATATTATTGGATTTGAAAGTCTCTCATGCTTCAAAATAATAAGACCCTAGCATAAAAAATTTCGCTAAAAATTTTTCGCAATTAAATTAGAGTTAGGATCTGCTATTAAATTAGATTAAAAAGTGTCTTTATAATACCAAAATTTCATAAGAAAAACTTTTTGTTAGTGCACAGTAAGCAGTTTCATAAGTAATTTGTTGATTTATGAATGATTTTTTGGTTTGGGTTGATTTTTCGTGTTTTTACATATTACGCCTGATCTCAAAATCTGATTGGTTAACGAATTAGTAGCGAAATTTTTTAGGGTAGTAATACTGTAGTGACGCTAGAGGGGTTCAAAAATAAGCTCAATTGTTATATTAATGGGAGACCGTTAAAGCCAGGTGCCTTTATATATTTTTTATTATTTAATTAAAATTAGAGTAAGGATTAGTTAGGAGTTTGGGTTAGAATGTCTTACAGGTAAAATTGCCTTCCCGACATTTTGTATTAATGCTCCAAGACATGTTTAGATACTCGTTTTTTGCATTTTTGGTGGTTTTCACTTTTTTTCTTTGTTTTTGTTACGTCGGGCTGATCTGTAATGATCAAAATTTACAATTTGATTGGCTGTCAGCCACATGATGGCACCTGGCTTTAATGGATCCCTATTAATAGAAATGATCTGCAAATTTGACCAGAATTAGATTGTTTTGATGTAAAGTCAGTCAAAATTTGGCCATATGCATATCAATATTCTTGTATTGTTTCTAATACCTATACAGTATATAAAGCTCTTCCTATCTTCTGTCGACATATAATTAAAGATGGAAAAGGAAAATGACATTGACTTAGCCTTAAATCTTCTGAATGTAAGTAAAGGATTGATTTTGTCCTTTTGAGCTTGCAAATTGTTAAGCGCAATAGCAGTCTAGTCAATAATAAGATATAAGTTACTACCATAACTATAGATGCTGGTGAAATTAAATCAAAGTGGTGAAATAATTTCACTATTTACCAATCACCAATCGGCAATGGTGTAATTGGTGTAACTAGTGAATTGGTGTAATTGGTGTAATTGGTGAATTGGTGAATTGGTGAATTGGTAAATTGGTGAAAAATTGGTGAAATGATGAGATGGTGAAATGGTAAAATGGCAGAATGGTGAAATAGTAAATTTCCAGAGACTGGAATTATTTCAGTATGGAATTTGGACTGTATTTGCTCTTCAAAAGTTAGGTTTTTGTTCAAATTTTTATATTTTATGTTTTTACAAGTACATTTAGAGATCAAAACTTTAACTGTTTAAGTTCGAATTTAGATGCAAAATGCACAATATAAAAATAAATTTTGTAAAGTAACAGAAGCAAGTAACTTTACCTTAATTTTATTCTAACCAACCAAATTTATCGATCTTGTTGAAATAAATGAAAGGAAAGGTGCTTTTTTTAGAAGACAATCAATTCATCAACTCACCATTTCAAAATTCACTAATTCACCATTTCACCAATTCACCAATTCACTATTTTTACCAATTCACTGTTTCATCAATTCACCATTTCATCAATTTCACCAATTTCACTATTTCGCTATTTCACCAATTTCACCAATTCACCATTTCACCAAAATTTTATTTTGGTATAATTCTGGTAAAACCATTTCACCATTTCACCTGGTAAAATGGTTTAATTCACCAGCATCTATAACCATAACCCATCGCGTAAAGCTTTCGAGCTGCACAGTTTGCAAGAAGTCAGTTAAGCACAATGCCAGTTTAGTCAATAATAAGCTTATTATATAAGTTACTACCATAACCCATCGTGTAAGGCTTTCGGGCTGCACAGTTTACAAGGGGTCAGTTAAGCGCAATGGCAGTTTAGTCAATAATAAGTTACTACCATAACCCATTGTGTAAGGTTTTCAGGCTGCATCGGCCTTCCTCAATACAGTATACTTAGAAGGATGCTTTAAAATATGTTAAAATGTTTTACTAAACAAATTTTTTTTGTCAATTTGTATAAGGTGTTTGGCAGTGCTATTTGAATTTTATCGACATCTGAATCGCAATACAAAACATTTTGCAAATAATGCATATATCCTAGCACTCTCAACGATTTTAACAAGCCTAAAAGGGTATTATTTGTCAAGAGAGAATAGAGCTGTTTGAAGATATTCAGAAAAAATGGCAGATGAGAATTTATGTACTTGATTTTTATTTTATTTTTATTTTTTATCTTTTTTTTTTTTTGATATATATTTAATACACGAATTTAACACAGGATGGCTATTTCAAGAATGATTGGACAATATACCTTTCAGAAAAATCAGACAGAAACCATTAGTACATACAAAGTTCAAAAAAACTATTTACACGAAATTTCATCAAATTCGGTAGTAAGTATTTTTCAAAAAATTTTGTGTAGAGCCAGGAAAAATATGAGACATAACCTTTCCAGATATTTGTGCAATCCCGAATTTCATTATTAATAATTTAATGTCATTTTTGCACAGAAACATGATAGGACAGTCCATCTACTTCTAATAAACCAATTGTTCCGCCAGATCTAAAACAATCTCAGGTTTTGTACACAAAAAAGTAAAAGTTGTTTACAACAAACTTCAAAATAAAACCCAGAATACTTTGAATTATGATGATCATAACGATGAGAATTAATATCATGTCCCTGTAGACTAGCGTGAATGGCTAGAATCCATTCTGGAAGTATGTAAATGTCTACTTTCGAGAAATAACTACTAGAGATGTAAACCAATTTGGATTTTACCTAATTTTGGTTTGAGGATCAAAATTCCCAGCCTGTGCCTATTCATTTGCTTACCCAAACCTCAACGATCAATCACTTCAAAACAAATTATAGTGCAAGTGATGGCGCAATCTTATGATCTATAGTATTGTTTCATATTTAACATCGATTTAGTGTATAATATCATCTTATACTTATCTTCATGTTCTAACCCCTTTATGCATGAGTTACAATATAGTTGCAATGCAACTACTGGGTTTGGTTTATATCTTTAATTATGATTAAACATTTGCTTATGTGATAAACATTTTTTTCTATTGGCAGTGTTCGATTGAGAATGTCAGAATAGAAATTCTAAGACCATATATTGCGAAGAACGAATTTGAAAACAAAAATGATAAAATATATAGCAAAGGTTTTGATGGACTTGTAAGTTAATTTTTAATAATTATATTTATAATTATTATTCTAATTGTGTATTGTATTATCAATTTTAGTGTCCACAAAATAATTAATGTTCCCAGTCATATTATGTACATTGATGATATTGAAAGAAACTGGATTGTTAACAAAATATCTCCACTGTTTAGCTATCTCCAAGCGACGTTTATTAATAAAATAAGAATTCGCTAGTAATTGATATTTTTTAATATATATATATATATATATATTTATATAACTTATAAACGCAATTACTTATACACTCAAACATATATAGGATCGAATATGATATTGATGAACATGTTATTGAAAGGAGTACATCAAATAAAGGTGGTGTTCAATTGTCAGATAGTCATCAAGCCATATTCTTAGAAATGAGTATCACACCTACTTATTGTTTAAGCAAACATCCAATCGATGATGCAAATAAAACATACTAGGAAAGAATTGACGCTTTAAATTCTATACTTATGAATTTTCTTGCTATGATATTCGGTTCGCAGAAGGGATTCATTCTCTAACTATTCAAGAAATGAGTGAGTATTATTTTTGATTATTTTCGAATTAGTGCGATAAATGAATTTTGTGCATTCTGTAAATTGTCATTGTTTTAACAGGATTCGCAAATTTATTTATCGCACTAATTCGAAAACAAAAATGATAAATTAAAAATAGGATATTATTCATAACTTTTATATATATGTGGTAGGAGATTGTTTCACACTTAGGGAACTGTCATGGGGTAAACATGACATTTCAAATATCATATGATCCTTTAAAGTACACTGCATCACATTTCATATGACAATTGGTATGAACCGATCCTGCATATAATTAATTGTGCATAATTAATCATGCATGCTTGGGGCTTAGCCTCGGTGGAATAATTTAGAAACAATACAATCTATACATAATATGATAGTGTCATAGATAGGATATCGTATGATTTAGTCTTGTAATTTCCATAATATTCTATAATGTTAGATTAGCGATTCCTATAATATTTGTAAAGTATAAAAGAAGGTTGTTTTAGCTTTTCTTCTGGAGAGAGTCTTCGGATTATAATATATAAATATCAGACTATATTAATACACAAGTCACAGTTATAATAAATCATGTTAAATCACTAAGTCACGCCTCTGGTGAACTGCCTTTTATTATCTTATATATCAAATCCATAAGTTCGTATGATTTTCCCACTGTGAAATATGGACTTCTCAACAGCTAACATTTCATTAAAATCAGAATCTGTCAAAAATTATGGAATTTTACCTTATATTACCCCTGAGATTTTGGACAACTGACAGTATACTAAATCGTCTGATATTTATTCATTTGGTATAAATTTTATATGGCAAACTGTACCTTATGGGCAAAAATCGAAATTACAATTTCAAATACCAGTATGTAACAGTTTACGGCCACATGTTTATGACGATATAGCAAAGTATTACGCAGATTTATGAAGAAATATTGGAATATAGAACCAAATGAGCAACCAATAGCAACTGGAATTTGTGATATTTTTGCAGAATGGCTGAATAATGAATTTATTTTGTACAAATTAGCTGAGTCAGATAAAAATTACGGAGTGAAAAAATATATATATGTGTATATTTTTGGAAATATATCATCAAATCACTCAAATTCTAGATTGTCATTAAATGGACCAGAAAGTTGGACTAACAACAACTTTCTAGCACTAAAGAATATATTAGATCTTGTTTACCTCATGTCCGTATTTCCAAATATCTGTGATAATGTTGATAATATGCGAACGTATCATCAAATTTTAGATAGAAACCTTTGGAATGATATAATGAAAAGAGCTATGGTTTTGTCCCTGATGCCTTCTGGTAGATAGGTGATAAGCAAGCAAGTTCTATTGTAGTTATGAAGGTTAAAGAAGCATTCTCCATGGAATTTTTTTGAATGTTTTTTTTAAATTCTTATACTAATTTTTATTATTATTGTTAACTATGAGATTCTCATCCGCACTTGTACTAGATTGTTGAAATAAAATAATCCCATCTGTATTTGCACATGTCGATAATGTTCTCACCCGCACAAACAAAATAAAATATCAAGTTTTTTCAAGAAAACTTTACGAAATTAAGATGCTTCGATTTTATCTTCAATACGATATTGCGTTAAAAAAAAATGTGGGTGCACTGACCATAAGATGCAAAAATGATAGGTGCACTGCCTGTAAGACGCAAAAATGCGCAAAAATGATGGGTGCACTGCTCTTAAGATACAAAAATGCGCAAAAATGATGGGTGCTCTGCCTGTAAAACGTAAAAGGTGCAAAAATGATAGGTGCACTGCCTATAAGACGCAAAATGCGCAAAAACGATAGGTGCTCTGCCCATAAGACGAAGAAATGCGCAAAAAGATGAGTACTCTGCCCATAAGACACAAAAGCGCAAAAATTTGGGGTTAATCAATTTATAAAACGTGACTATAGCCTAGTACATGCAAGGCAAAATACAAACCAAATAAGTCAGCAAGACTATAACTAAATTTTAAAAGCCTTTGATAAGTATTAAAGCAGACGAAGGATTGTTGATGAAACAAGGAAAGATGAAATTTAAAATGTTGAAAATTGCTAGAAATTATCTGGATGACTAGATATGGCTGCTGGCCTATAGATAAGTATTAGCTCATTTTATATATAATTCTTGAAGTTTTAGTACTAACTCTTTGTTTCCGTGAAGACAGATTAAGAGTCGTTTATAAAATCAACATATCAAAACCAAGATTTTGAGTTAAATTTTACTATTAAACTTACAACATTACATGACCATGCAGAATTAATATATAAAATTTTAAATTAAAGTACATAAAAATTTCGTCATTTTAAGGGTGTGGCGACTTAGAGAAGTTGGTAAGTTGTCACCCCCAAGTGGCAGGTCTAGGGTTCAAATTCCACTGATAACGCTTTGAAAAATAAACCTGTGTTCTGGTAACTGTTTCCTGTCGATCGGTTGGGTACATTACCTGTAGTCCTTGGTTACCATCTCGAATGGGAGCTTTCGGGCGAAGTTGTATCTTGTAATACAGACAAATCCAAGGAACTGAGGAAACAGAAACCCATTTGGCAAGACCAAGTAAGGAGGTAGCAAAGATCTTTGATGGTGCTACCAAAACCGGAATATTGGACCGGAGCCGAAGTACTGGACATCAACCTCAGAAACAAGGTCTACCAACCTGGTCGCTGGATCGGGTACCGGAAGAAAAGGACCTATGTTATAAAAGTAGGTACCAAGGGGAGAAAAACCATAATGGCACCTAATGTCGGATAGATCAACCCTTCCAGGCCAACTGGATTGGAAGTCTGAGAAAACTGGTAAAGGACTGGTAGGAAAGTGATAGTGGGTACTAGGGTTGGAGTAAACCTTACAAGGGCAGAAGTAGGTATTGGTAAGAGGACAGGGGTAACTCTGTTTTGCAAGTGTTGGCCTCAGTTATAGCGATAAGTACCGAAGTGTAGGCGAATACCTGATATGGAACAGGTACTGCTCTACCAAGTCTCCCGTCGAGGATAACAGAACTGGGAATACCCGGCTGGGTCCTAAGGCAATGGATAAGTATCCGGAACTTGCTGACTGACTTATGTAACGGGCCTGTTCTGGTGATACAAGATGGGTTAGCAGGCGGAACATGAATCAGAGGCAATTCCCGTAGTTGGGTTGCAAATATGGCAGCTAGTATGGAACCCTTGGGCGGACCACTTAAATTAGACACTAAAAGATCACGTGTGGCTAGATGTATTCCCATCTAGGATCAGAGGGTTTAAATAGACAATTCCCGTTGGGTTGCAGGTATGGCAGCTAGTGTGGAACCCTTGGGCAGACTACTTAAATTAGACACCAAAAGTGTACGTGTAGCTAAAAGTATCCTCGTCTATGTAACAAATGCTAGTATTCCCGTAGAGGATACCGATGGCCCTAATATCTTTAATAAAATTCCTAAGTCCCAAGACGGGCACATTAATTAAATAAAAAACAAATTTTGTTATTTTACCCAAATTTCTTTCCCACGAATATGTTAGCAAATACCTCATACCTATTTCCCATTTCTTTCAAACATCTCATACCTCCCGACCGGTTATTTATGTCATGGCCTGGATTATAGTCTCGACATCTCAGTTAGGGTGGTGATATATATTACGTAATATAATTTTACTATACCCCCTACCTCCCTCCCCCTACATAAGAGAAATTTGATTGGCTATTATGAACTTCTATATTTAACATATGATTTCAGAGACCCCCCCTAAAATATTACGTAATATCTGTTACCACCCTTATTAAAACTCACTAGTTTATGTGTGGGATGCATAAAATAAGCATGGGCGAGTATCACAGGTAAACATGACATTCCAAATATCGTATGATCCTTTAAAGTACACTGTGCCACATTTCATATGACAATCGGTATGAACTGATCCTGCATATAATTAATCATGCATAATCGATCATGCATGCTTGGGGCTTAGCCTCAGTGGAATGATTTAGAAACAATACAATCTACACATAATATGATAGCGTTGTAGATAGGATATCGTATGATTTAGTCCCGTAATTTCCATAATGTTCTATAATGTTATATTAGTGATTCCCATAATATTTGTAAAATATAAAAAAAGGTTGTTTTAGCTCTTCTTTTGAAGAAAGTCTTCGGATTATAATATATAAATATCAGACTATATTAATACGTTAGTATCACGTTTACCAAGTCACGCCTCTGGCGAACTGCCTTTTATTATTATATCAAATCCATAACGTTTGAACCATTTTCTCCCGTAACAGAACTATCTTTGAGAGGGAAGAATAATTACATTGATGAGGAAATATTATCAGTGGTTTTTCCACTTAGTTGGAATTTCCGCTTCCAATTTTTTGAAATATTTAATATGATGGAGTATATTATGATATCAGTTAGGGGCATGCCATTTATTATGTAATTTTTACCATAGATATATAGTTAGAGATAGTGATCACGTCTATATATTATATTAATCAATTAGAATTAGATAAAATGATCACACCATATATAGGTAGAGGTGGCTACTAAGTAAAAAATATTAAGTAATAAATGGCACGCCCCTTATAGAATATCCCAATGTCATAAAAGAGTGCTAAAACACCCAGCGAATTCAGAAGAATCTTCCATTCGATACTGTATCACCAATAGATAACTTTTACAACCATTTGATACTTTATATCATCGACAAATAGATAACTTTTGCAAAAATTGTCATTAAAAACTTTAATAAAATACTAGAAATTTATATCCTGGAAACTTTTTATTTTATTAATGCATTAACTGTTAATATAGTCTATATTTATTCAAATCATGAAATTCAAAGCCTTTTTAATTATTGATTCGAGCAAATTATTATGGTTTAATAGTAATTGCTGATATTAGCATCTGCTATGTAGATCAAATTTACTATGCGCTGGAAATTTTTTTGGAATTGGGTACTTTCGAATAAAACCACTGTATCTATTATGAATATTCACTGTTCCCTCAACCCTATTTTTTTTAAATCCAGTTATTAAAAATAAATTGAGTTTAATTTCTGCTAATCTGAAGTTGAAAAAAGTGGATTGAGGGCAGGAATGGTAAATGACCTGATCATTTGTCAATTGTTCAAATGACCTCAAATGACCTTAAAATGATCACTTATTTGAGGTTATTCAAATTTGGAAATAATTCGTGACCAAATGACTATGGTCATTTTCAAATAACTGGGGTTATTTGGTCATTAGGTCATTTTGCTAGAGTTGAAATCCTACCGATCACGAAAAAACTTGATGTTTTAAATAGTACATATGTTCGCATAATTTCTCAATTCATATTGATTATAATTAACATGCTATTTGTAAATTAGAAAATGATTTATATTATTTCAATCGGTAAATTATTCACGAACTTTTTTTTATTTTTTTAAAAAAAGTAAATACATTATTTTTTTGTCTAGTATTTTTTTTTTTAATCATTTCATACTTGACCTTATGATTCGATTAGAACGTCGTTTTACAACCGGTCTAGAAATGACCTAGTCATTTAGCCAAAATACAAATAGCAATCATTCATCAAATGATTCAGTTATTTATCATGTGTAATAATTTTTATTAGATAGACGGTTTATTTTATGAAGAACAATAATCAATTTTGATTGGCTAAAGGTATTAGATAATTGATTAACCAGAGTTAAATGACCTTTTTAAGTCATTTGAGCCGTGAAATGACCAATGACTGATCATTTGTCATTTTAGTCATTTGGGCTATTTAAAGTCATTTACTATTCCTAGTTAAGGGAGTGATGCTTATTTATGTAGAATATGGTAATATAGTTATCACTAGTGTTCTGACCCGGGTAAGTATCACCCGGGTCACCCGCGAGTGGGCGGGTGACCCGGGTTGAGTTATGGCCCACCCGGGTGGTCAACCCGCGGGTGACCCGCGGGTCACCCGTGGTTCAACCCGCGGGTCAGTGACCCGTATGGGTTTACAGCGAACTTCGATACGAAGTTGATCTGTAATAAATAGATAATATTTGATCTTTTTAAGATCTTTTACATATTTTTTTTTTCTTTTTCTTTTATTTAAATTTTTTTATTTTTTTTTTATTTTATTAAATTTTTTTATTTTATTTATTCAAATTTTTTTTATAACGTTACATTTTTTTTTTACATTTTTTTAAGATCTTTTTGATCTTTTATTTAAATTTTTAAATCTATACTAAGATTAGTATTAGTTTTTATGTTTTTCTTTTTTATTTTTTGTTTTTTTTTTTACTAACTATTTCTTTCTTCTATAGGTTTTGTATACTGCCGGCAAGAGTAAAATGGCATAATATTCAGAGATCTCGACCTGGAAGTGTTAGAACTGACTAAGATAAGTATTAGTTCTTTTTTTTTTTTGCTTTCTTCTTTTTTATTTTTCGTTTTTTTTTGCTAAATACTCCTTTCTTCTATAGGTTATGTGTACTACTAGGAAGGGTGGAATGGCGTGAAGATTTAGAGATCTCGACTCAGAGATCTCAACCCGGAAGTGCTAAAACTAATTTTTGTATTTCTTTTTATTTTTCGTTCTTTTTTGCTAATTACTTCTTTCTCTTATGGACTTTGTGTACTGCCGGCAAGAGGAAATGGCATAAAGATTCAGAGATCTCGACCCAGAAAGGGTGAAACGGCATAAAGCTTCAGAGATCTCGACACGAAAGTGCTAGAACTGGCACTAAGATAAGTGCTTATTCTTTTTTCGTGCTTTCTTTGTTATTTTACTAATTACTTTTTTTCTAGTTTTTGTAAGGTTAAATAGAAGAGATTCGGGAACTGGTTAGTCACATTATAGTTGTTGACGGGTTTGTTATGAAGAGCAAAGAGTATTACATTAGTACCAAGAATGGAGCGATTAGTAGTTGATAGTTAGATTAGAGCGAATGTATAAAAATTAAATAAATTTAAATAAAAATATAAACTTAGTTTCGGAATTTTGG
>QKWP01002850.1:12693-45675 GCA_003550325.1 Gigaspora rosea | reverse complement strand
AGACACACAACCAACTTCAAGATCATCCAACTCCTTAATCACATGGGGATTACAGTGCAGGCCAACTCCAACATCCTATGGCCACAAACAATTAAAAACAACTGCACTCCACTCGAAAGGATTCTTAGTAAACATCCCAAATATAGCACCTTCAAGCAGCAACTCAGACATAAACAAATATTATATTTAGAGCAGCTCTGCTCCACAGACAATACAACCCTACTCACATGGCAACACATATCTCCTAGACTCTTATACCTCCCCACTGGCAGAAAACCACTCTGGTTCTCATATCTTGAAGACACTATCTTAGCTGACAATGAGCAGCGAACTATTCTTCCAACTATATCACCCCAAGGCTTTAACCCATTTGCCTACCAGACACCTCACATACCAAAATCTCTTAAACCCTGGATGCTTACACTTCAGAATAATGAAATTATCATTGGACAGGTCCGGAAAACATTCCGCAAAACTAACACAATCTCTATTACACACTGGCAATATAACATAAACCTAGCTCAAGCCAACCAGTACCCTCTACCACCAATACAGTGTTCCCGCTGCCCAGGCTGCCACCTCAACTCTGACAGAGTTCTCAACTGCTGCACCCTAGAGGTACTAGCAGCTTTCTCTACCCAATTCTTGGGTAGAAGAGCAATCGACAAACAGCTCAAGTTTAACGCAAATTATATAGACCTCATATACTCTTCTGCAATCAATCAGCCAATAACCATTCCACCTCCCCCTACAATACACATCACAGACACTCTTACCTTGGTTCTTTTCCAGGACAACCCTGCCTCGCTAGACCTCCTCCAGATAGCACACGCTAACGCTGGCCAATATAATTTTACATTTTACACAGATGGTTCCGTTATAGACATTGGGACTAACCAATGCTCGATGTGCATCGGCTGGGTACAAATTCATAGCAACCAGATCATCCACAAGTTCGCAGCCCAACTACAAAACTGGCCCTCATCATACAAAGCAGAGCTCCTTGCTATTCTCTCAGCTTTCTCAACGGTACCACGCAACTCCACTATAGACATCTTCACAGACTCCCAGTCCGTCATTTCCAAATACAACAAGCTTAAATCAATCCCTAAACAATCCTCCAAATACTACAAGTTTAATTCCTGGCCCATTTGGCATACACTCTTGAATGTTATCCAGGCATTCAATATTAAGCTTAATCTGCACAAGGTCAAAGCCCACACAGAGAATAGCTTCAATAACCAAGCAGATCTCCTAGCCAGAACCCACTCTGGGACACACAAACTACTTCTCAATCATGCCAATATCCACAACCCCTCCTTCTTCCTGCAGTGGGAGAATCACCCAGTAGAAGGGTCTACTAGACGCTTCATCAAAAACATATATAAGGCACACATCATTGCAATGTAGTCCTCACAGAATCGCGCCTCAGAATGGGCACATTATTCACATTTCATAGATTGGAACGCCACCTGGCTCTACTTCAACAACAACCAAAAAAGTTCCAACAATTTCACAAATCCCAAACTAAACCATCTTAAATCTTTCAAAATTAAAAACCTCCTTAACAACCTGCCTACCTACTCACACTTTCACAGCATACTCCCTAATATATTCTCCTCTCCTAACTGCTTTCACTGCAACCTCCCCGCATCCTCTACTCACTGGCTAACGTGCCAAAATACTTCTCTTCTCAATTCAATCATTCATTCGGCTATATCAAAAGTTACACAAAGCGCAGATACGGACTTACCACCTCACCAATTATCCGATCTTATAAGTGCAATTTACACACACCCATCTTTCAACCCCACGCCTACATTCCTAGATTCCTACTCTCTTTACTCTACAATTAGTGGACTAGTCCCAGCTCCCCTAATCCAATTATTACAGCTCTTCAACATCCCCTATAAGCAAGCCTCTCAGATTGTCATCAAGATCCTTCTCGAAATATCTGATGAGGTTTACAAACAAATATGGAAACCATATTGTTCTACACTGGCCCAATGGAAGAAGGCTAATAACATTTCACTCAGACACAACTCCTCTCAGCCGCTACCGCATCATCCTCCTCGGGCCAAACCCCGTCGACGTCGACGAACAGCACTTTCCTACCACTGCCTCTGTGGGTTCCCAGATCAGCTACATACAAACAACAATACATGCCCGCCATTAGGGCAAGCATCCTGCAAAATCAGTATTTGGTCCACTTTGTGGATCAAATACAGTACCCCCACTAATCACATTTTAACCATTCAAATCTAGGTGAGTCTTGACTACTCTAGAAGGTTTAGGTCGCAGATAAATTAGTCTGAGCTCTTATTCTTGTATGTAATTTATATGTAATTGTCACTGTATAATTTAAGTTGTTGTTTTCAAACAACCTCTTATATAAGTTACCCAATAAAGATACGAGCAAGGCCTCACCTTTAAAAAAAAAAAAATAAATAAATAACATTATATACCTTACTATATAAAAAATTTTCAAAATCCATATATTTATATATAAAATTTTACAAAAACTTGAATATCTTGTGACACAGTAATTTGATTTAGATAATTTAGATACCATTCAATTCATCTTAGTGAGCCAAATCCAATAATACCAAAATCATATTATTTGGATCACTAGATCGCAAGATATTCACAAAAAACTATTTGTTATATAGTAATTTTATTATTTTGCTAATAACTCCTGATCCAGTAATCCAAATAAANTTGCCAATAGAAGAAACAAAAAGTTTTTTGTTAAAGAGCCACCTAGTAGCTACCTATACATAATATATTTATCAGTTATGTACAGTGGGTTAATACAAGAACATAGTTTTTACAAAGATCAACTTTTGCTTTGAGGACTCCTTTGTATATTCGGCATGCAAACTAAAAGTGATTTTACTAGCTAGAGATATCTGCCAAATAAAATTTTAGTGAAAGCAAAAAAGTTTTTTTATCAATGAAGTATCATAGTAAAACAATAAAGAACAACAAAAAAATGAGTTTTTTTGTCTACACCTTCCTTTTTCAAGTTAGTGACAATGGATATCTTTTGTCTACTTAGATTTTTTTTAAAATTTTTGCCAAAAAGTAGGCATTCCAGTTTATCCTCTCCAAAAGATATATTTGCTACTTTGTAATATCATCATTTCCAATTTGGTGTGTGTTGTCAAATAAGCGTTTTATGCTTCCAAATTGGTGTACCCAAAATTTGGTGTACTCAAAAAATCTCTTACTAGTGTACTTCTCGGGGTTCATATCTCAAGCCATGCAGCTGTCTCTACTTTATTGGATAAGTATCTCAAGCCTGCATACTGCTGCAACTAGCTAGTTTTCTGCAATTTGAGAACCCAGAATTTAATATTCTGAATTTGGAAATATGCAAATGACTGTACTTTCCACTATAGTAGCAAGGTCTCTGGATATGTTTCGCAACTGCTTCCAGTGCCGAATATGTGGTGCTAGTGGCTTTAAACCTCCAATCACGTGACTTTGTTCACTTTTGCTAATAAGTCATATGATAAAAGTATATCCAATCAAAATGCGTAGTTGGCTCTTTTTTTTTAGGGGAGCAATTTTTACTTTTTATCTAAAAAATACTTTTATTTTTTTAAAGAGAGATTTTATTTATTTATTTTTCTGTTAAATAGTAAATAATAAATAGTAATAAATAGTAAATAGTGATAATGCTTTTCCCTTTTTTTTTTTTTTTTTTTTTTAAAGTGCGATTTTTTTTTAGGGAGCGAATTTTTTTTCAAGCCAAAATTTTTTTGACAGCCCAAAAGTAGTATCACGTGATTGGGTTAAATTAAAAACATATACGGTTACATTTTTACAATTTACTAATAAATTGTCAATTTTTAAAAGCCTATTGCTCTACCAGTTTAGCTTTAAATTAAAATCTAAACTACAAGTTTTATTCTTTAGGTCATAAAGAACAAAACTTGTGGATTAGTTTTACATTTTATAAATTTTTGAAAGAGGAGTAGTATTTTTTGTAAAACTATTTTTTATGGAGATTTAAAGCTACTGGCACCATAGTTGAATAGCATTAAGAGGCTAGAGAGAACCCGGTTTATCACTATATGTACTAATACTAGCATATACCTGTATTGGTGGTCCTAGATTCTTTTAGCGTCTGAGGACTTTCATATAGGTATGCCCAGAGCTCTATTGGGTCTTGACACATATATGCCTCCATGCTTCTACTTCTTATTGGCCAATTAGTTTCGTTTGCTCTTGCAAAGTTCACTAAACCCTAGTACCCAGTCAGTCACTTTTTGGACTCTTTTTTCCAGTTATTTCAGACTATTAATCCAGTTGGCCCGGAAGGATTGGTCCGCTAAACTTTAATTGCCTAAGATCTCTTTTTTCTTAGTTCATGCTTCTATAATACATTACCTTTTCCTCTAGTGCAACTCTGGCGGCCAGGTTGGTGGGCCCTTTTTGCCATAGAGGCTCTTGCCTATTCAGTTCTCTCGATTAGTCACCGCTAAGATTCTTTTTCTCGGTACTGTTGAAAGTCCAGCTACCTTTTCATTTGGGACTTGCCAAACGGGTTTCAATTGTTCCAGTCTCTTAAATTTGTTTGTATAACTTACACAACTATACCGAAGCTCCCATTTAAGATGGTGGTACCAAGATTACAAGTAATATACCTGACCGATCGATGAACAAATGTTACTATAACACAGGCCTATTTTTCAATTCGTCTCTAGTGGGATTTGAACTCTAAATCTGCCGCTTGAAGGGGTGACAACCAGACAGCTTCTTTATGTTGCCATACCCCACTTTGGATTTTTCATTAGCATATTTTAAATATAAGATTTATAAAAATTACCCATTAGATTCTTTTAAATATATCTATTTTGCATTTAGCTGTTTTCAAATATAACCTTTTTTCCAATACCTACTTTTCAAATATAACCTTTTTTAAAAAATGGGCCTCCTTTAGCAATTTTTTAAATATAACTTTATATAGATTATTCGAGGTCTTTATTTAGTGCTATAGTTGTCTTTTATTATATCAATTTATTTGGATTAAATAATTATATTGATATATATGAAGGTTAACAACAAAAGGAGAATTTTTATATTGTTTAAGTATATTTGTTTTTAATAAAAGTTGATATTAACAAGAGGTTGCTATTAATGGGATTAATATTAATGATTATATATAGTGTAACTTCTACAAACTCTTTATATTTAGTACATACTTTTTTTCTTGTTTTCTTGAATTTTTTTAAAATTTTTAATCCAAGTTTATCTCCTTCAAAAGATTAGTAGTGTTTACTTTTTCCAAATTAGAAATATGTAAGGGCCGTGTCATTAATCACCTGATTATTTTTTATCAGAGGCCTACCTCCCACCCTCTTCCTTAATATATATATAGTCAGGTTCTTATATATAATTTCAACTTTTTTTACCCCCTCCTCTCTAAAAAATTACTGATTTTTGTCACTCTCCTTACTAGATTAGAACTGGTACTATTATAAATAAATTTGGTTGCTATATACAAATAAACAATAAATAACCTATTAGAAATATTGGAGGTTATATGAAAAATTTCTTATTTTTTTTTTGAATATAACTTTTTTTATATGTATATAATACTTTGATGGAGTTTAGTCTATATAGTATTATAATTTTTTATTATTTTATACTAACTTAATAGCATTTTCATATTTTATTTTTCTTTGCTTGGTTTTTGGATTTTTTTTTTATATATTTTTTTTATTTAGTTGTTTTATTGGTTTGCTCTTTGGTCTTTTATTTAGATAGTAATATTTGGTTTTTTTTTAATTTTTTTTTATTTTTTCTTTATAAGAAGCTTAGAGAAGAAGTTTTTTTTAAAAAAAGGAATAAGATATCTGGATACTATGCTTTTGCAAAAACTTAGTACAATAACTACACTTAGTACTCAATTATAAGCAGCCAAGTAGTAATCTAATATAATTGATTTAAACTTATATAGTATATATTGTGTAAACAATATATAGTCAAACCTCTCTAATGCACACCTTTAGAACTATAGTAAACAATTTCAAAAATGTGCATTTAGAGAGTATGTATATTTAAAAAAATCAAATTCTATAATTGTTATTTACTTGGAACTATCCAAAAGCATGTATTTAAAGAGGTTTTTCATATAACATGTATTTAGAGAGATTTGACTATATAATTGTTTAATAAAGTTAGTATGAGGTTATCAAAGAAAAAAAATTAGTGCAACAAGATTTAATACAAATATTTATATCATAAATTCTTATTAATTAATCTAAAGTATAACTTTATAAAAAATAATTTTTATAGGCTATAATGCAGCACACTTTAAGGTGGAAATTATAAAATTTGTCCTATTTTTAAAAAATTTATAGAAATTTGATGTCTTTGTGAATTCTTGCAATTTGATTGGCTAAAAATTAATTATTAAAAATATTTTAAAATTAGCTATAGCAGTAAGTTAAAACATATAACTTGTTCCATTTGGGCCAAATTTTTATATATTATATAAAATACTATCACTTAAACCGTCCAGCAGGCAAATTTGCCTACTAGAATTTTTTTTACATGTTTTTTTAAAATTACTAAAAATTTTATTAAGGATATATCCCCCTATTACTAAGCTAAAATAAAACTTTAGCATATTGTTAATTGATATCTATTAAAATTTTAATTATATATATATTTAAATATAAAAGAAACTTGGCTCAAATATAGCCAATTATTTACTTTTACTATAAAATTTTTCAAAAATTTTTAAAAATTTTCAAATTTTTATATGTTCCCAAAGAGAAAAAATTTTTTCTCTATTAATTAAAGTTAAAATTTTAATTATAAAATTATAAAAACTTTTATAATAAAAGTTGTTTATAATAACTTAATCTATAATTTGTATCAAAATTATTGGGGACATATCCTTAGAATTTTAAAAAAGTTTGTTAATGGTCAAAAATAAAATCTCTAAAAATCAAAAATTTTTAAAAATTTCAAATTTTTTTAGCTTATAGTCAATTTAAATTTTTTCTGTAGAAATATGAAAATTAAATTCATTAAAATATAATCTATATTCATAGTTATTATTTAAAAAAAATTTTTTTAAAATAACTTGATTTTTAATAAAAATAAATTAGAACCAAATTTTAAAACTTCATTAAAATTCTAGCAGGCAAATTTGCCTGCTAAAACGGACAGTTTAAGGGATACTTTTAAACTCATTAACTAAAAAATATACAATAATTTTTAAAAAATAAGGCCACTAAGTTGTAGCAAATTAGCTAAACTACAAAATAGTAGCTTGTTTTTTGTGATATTGTTTTTATATTAAATATAATTTATAGTTATTGTATAGGTGATTTTCAATATCATGAATATTTTTCTAACTACATGCTAGATGTAAGATTTGATTGGCCGAGAATCGGCCAATCATATGTTATATCTAGCATGTGATTAGAAAAATATTCACGATATTGTAAACTAATCCTATACAATAACGGTATTATTGTATAGTGGTCTGACGATTAAAAGTCCGATTTAGTTTCAGATATACAATATGGAAAAAAATTGGACATTCATATCATAAGAAACTATACAATAATTAGCTTTAAAATTTGTATTGACTAAGCAACCTGCACTGTATTAACAAAAATTTGAATAGTAATTATAATGCAATTGTAACTAAAAAGATTACAGTCAAACCTCCATAAATACAACTCATAGAGACAAGCCTACAATGTGCATTTATGGAAGTTTGCATTTAGAGAGAGCCAATTAAATTGCAGCTTTAAAAATTAGATCATCAAGTTTGTATAACTTCTATTTAAAACTGTATAATCTATCTTAAATACTAAAATTTGATTGGCTATGTACATTTAGGGAGATTAGTGTGATATAAAATATTATTCAAGAGAATGTGCATTTACAGAATATAGAACGTGCATTTAGCACTAATAACATCTTATAGAAAAGAAAAACATGCATTTAGAGAGATATTGCATTTATGGGAATTGCATTGATGGAGGTCCAACTGTAGTAAACTAACAAATATGATTATATTGAGTTTGTAACTATATAAAAGGAGCTATATAAAGATTTGTTTGTATTTTTAAATTTTTTTAGTTCTAATTTATTTTTTAGACTACTAAAAAAATTAAGAATTTATTTAAAATTAACTAATAGTAAAATTTACTAACCTAAGAATTTTTAAGATTAGAGTACAGTTTTAGAATAAAAAAAAGTTTGATATAATATAATGTAGATTAGATAAGGTTCTAATTTTAGCTTTTATAAGGTTTTTAGAGGTCCTGAACATTTTTACTTAGAGTATTTGATTTTGTTTACTTAGAACATTTTTAAAATATAGTATTTCTAGTGAATTTTACCTTTAGTAAGTGTTAAAATTATCTATAATTAAATAAACTTTGTATAATTATATTTAAAATAAAAATTATTTTTTTGCAAAATTAGTTTTTTTATATAAAAAAAATTAAAATTATATATAAGTTAAAAATGTATAATTTTTTTAACAATTTTTTATAATCTTATTTAGTTTTAGTTTTAGAACTATAGTACTTAAAACAATAATATAGTTTATATAAAAATATCAATTTTTATTATTACAATTTAATAGTTTATTTATAAAAATTAAGACTTGTGTTAGAAGTAAAAATTTGTTAATAAATAGAAGTATATAAAATTTGGAAAAAAAATTTAAAAATTTATAATATAAATTATATACAAAAATTTTAAACTTTTATTAGGCCATACAAACTTATACTATTGGTTTTCATATCACCAAGTAACCTTTTGTGACCCAGCGACCCGGATTTTAATTTTTTTTTAAAAAAATTTTTTAATAAAAAAAATTTTATTTAAATATTTTATTGTCTTACAACCGGATACCTAATAAAAAATTTCATACATTAAAGATTTGAACTTTATTCTTTATACTGTTATACAGGCAAACTTTGTTTTCTTAAAACATATTGAACTGATCAATAACACCATAGGCGTGTTTAGTAAAAGTTAAAGTTTTATATTTGTTAGTATTATTTATATATGTAATTGATTAATAATCTTTACTATATTAAAAATTTGCTCTGTTTGTCTGTTCGCATAATTATGAATGGAGAATTTCTATTGGCTAATATATTAAAAAATTAAATTTCAAAACCCCACCTCACTGACCCGGGCGGGATATGAAAACCAATAGTATAAGTTTGTGTGGCCTTATATTTAGGGTTCCAAACCGGATTGAAAATCTACAACCATGAACCATCAGGTGAAAACCGGTTGGTAGCCAGTTAACCGAAACTAAAACTGATTATCCGATTAAAAATGGGTCACCAGATTGTAATCGGGTAATGCAATCTGTTATTCGATTATACGATTTGTGTAATCATTAAACATATTACAATTTCTTTTGTAACTTCGAAAGCAAACTAACTCGCATTGTAAATGAATAAAACTATTCACCCAGGTTAAATTATAGCTTATAAACACAAGAACTTTATTAATAAGTTTTTTATAACAAGTTAAAACTTCAATCATCACTTTTGCCAGTAGCGGAATTATCATCTTCCAGACAAAAAACACGCCCATTTTTTATTCTTTATCTATAATTAACAAAACTATACTATCGCATATATAAAATGAATCGAACATTTTATAGAGAATACTAAAACAGTCTAGATAAAATTTATAAATGAAATAAACAAGTTAATTATTTGGATAACAAAAGAAAAAAGTCGAAAAAACAAAAAAACTGACATTAAAAGTTATAGATTAAGCAATACAATCTATTTTTATTACCTTCTGCTATACGGTAGACAATACTTTAACTCTTAGTATATCTACCTTTTATTGCGTGATTTGGCGTGATTCACTATGATTCACTATAATTCAACAAAGAGACACTTGCTAGAAAGTTCTTTTGTTAATAATAAAGTATTGTATTGATTGTTATTTTTTTTTTTAAAGTTTGCTTAGACCCGAAAAATTCTGGTTTTACAGTACTATGCTGTATAAATACTCGTGTAACGTTGATCCCAGAAATCATCGGAAACGAAAGTCCCCCCCCCCCCTACTGCAGTACTGTATAATGTTTTTAATAAAAGGAATTGGATGACCCGTTTTTTAATATATTAGCCGGCTGGCATATTTAAACCGGTTTGTCAAAAATTGCAATCCGGTTGACTTTTTTTCGGTTCGGTTGATCGGTTGAACGGTTAATCGGATTTGATGTTGGAACCCTACTTATATAATAATTTTAAAAAATTATTTAAAAAATAAATAAATCAATATTTAAAATTTAAATTATTTTAGAAGTTCTAGATGAATTTTACTATTGACTATTATTGTAAAATTTTATAAAATGGGTTATCTTAAGATTATAAAGTTAAAATTAGACTTTGAGTTAATATTAGGGAGCAAATTACAGTTAAAGACTAGGATGCTAAACATTTTTACTTAGTACTTTGAATGCCAATTGCTAAGCCATTCTTGATAAATAGCATACCCGGTATATACCCGGTGAATTTCACCTCCAGTGAGAATTAAAATTGTCCAAAAAAAAACTACTGTATTTAGTTTATTTTATTAATAAGAAATTATTTAATTTTTTTTATTAAGAAGATACAATTTAAAAAAATTATTAATTAATTTGATATCATTAGACTGTTTGCACTATAGTTAAATAGAATAAATTGTAAAAAGTTATTTGTTTGCTTTTAGAAGAATACTATACCAATTTTGAGACTTATTTTAATGTGAGCATGGATACGATCGAAATTGCTCACGTCTTATCTTAACCTTAATATACATTTTATTCGTAAAAATTATCATAAACGTAGAGGTCAATGCTAATAACTGATAACTTCCGGTATAAAGATAATTTATATTAAATTGTTTTGGCTAAATAAAATACAGTATATTACAGTACTAATATACAAGTTGTAAAAATTATGATTTGGATCTTTATTTTTTTTTTTTTTTTAATTATTATTTAAACTTTGCAAAACAATCTCTTCTAATATTAAAAAGCAGGCAAATATTATAAGTAGATACGTAATAAAATAGTAGCTAAACTAAGATTGGTTGAAAATAAAGTCTATTTAATATAAATTTTAAAATTTGTTGTTTAGAATTAATGTTTAGATTTAATGTTAAAAAATTGTAAACAAAATTTAGTTCGTTTATACGTTCAAATAAAAATCGGACTCTCAACTTTAATTTTAGTCGCAACAAATATTTTTTAGCAATATTCATTTGTGTTAGACTAAATTAGTTCTTAGAATTGTTATTATGATGTTGGCATCATATTACGTCTAGAAAGTTGAATTAGATGGTAGAGCATTATAGTTTTTAATATTGTACAAAAAAATTGATTATTTATAGTAAAAATTTGAGTTATAAAAAATACATACGTAAATGCTATTTACACTAATTTCCTAATTTAATCATAATACTAATAATAATAAAACCTCCAATTCAATAAACTCTACAAAAGGGTTTAAAAATCTAACTTTTTCATTTGAAAAATTATTTATAACCAATTTCAATTTTAGATTTAATCTCGTATTTGTTTCACAGTTCAATTTTAATCTCGTTTTTTTTTTTTTCGATTTCTACAATCATAATGACATAATATGACGCGACGCGAAGTTTTAATCTTACATTATTAAGGTATTTGTTTTTTTTTTAGAAAATATTTATTTCATTGAGCCAAAAAAGAACACAATGATTAAGGTTATCTCTGTAACAATCCCATTGTCTTGTTTATACACTATACCAAGGCTGAGGTAGATAATACAATATGTGAATATTATAATATTACAAGGAAGGAAGAAAATATAAACTATTTTGATATAAGATATTACTAAATTTGCAATTGATTGTTCAAATGGATTTGATGAAACTATATTTAGAGGTTTGTACTTCTGGCAAAAAACTTGAATTGATTAAAAATGGAAGGTGATTTGTAGTGGCGCAGCCGAGCCTATTGTTAAAAACCATTGTTAAGCATTGTTGACAACCCGGTCAGACGAGTGCGTAAAAAAAAAAAAAAAAAAACGATCATTGTTCTTCTAAACAATTAATGAATGCATCCCAGATTGAATGGTGCATGTATCAATGCATGCATAAAATTCTATATTTAGGATCTACACACCATGCTTAACACGGACTACACTAAAATTTTTTTTTTTTTTTTTTCTTTATAAAGACCTTGTATAAATAAATAAACGAAAAATTCCAAAAAATTTTATCAATCGGTTACTATGAAGTATTCCGATTGTGGAAACAAGCCTGACGAAGAATTATGTTGTCTATCAAGAATAATAGTCAACTTATTCTCTAATCAATCCAAGACATTCTCAAAATTACGTGTTCCTCCTTTACCAACCGAATGTATGCAACAAATTCTTCAACATATAGCAGATCAAGGTGTAGGATCATTATACCCTTGCTTGTTGGTTAATCGATTTTGGTGTAATAATGTTATACCTTTTTTATGGGCTCGACCATTTGAAGGACAATTACCACCAGAAAATCGATATAAATTCATGTTGATTTATCTTGCATCACTTACAACTCAAGAAAAAGCCACATTAAATAATTCTTTAAGTCCTTATAACATTTCAATTCCCGATCTAGCACCTCCTTTATATAATTATCCAATGTTTTTAGAAGAATTTTCATATAAAAACGTTGAAACAGCAGTATATTCATGTATATGTCGATGGAATACAGAAGAATTTGTAGCTCGTAATAGAGAAGAACAAATACTCGTTTTAGCTTCTACATTATGTCAATTATTTATGAGAAATTCTAAAAGTTTAAAAACTTTTATAATAGATAAATTTCTTAATCATTCTGATTTACCAGATTGTTTAATATTTAATTCCGGACAACCTGGATTAAGAAACATTTCTAACCTTACAATTGATTGCACAAAACCAATGATGGAAAATACAAGTCGTTTATTAGAATTAATTCCATCATTATGTAAAAAAATTCGTTGTTTAGAAGTTAAAATTTTATTTTTTGAAAATAATACAGATATAATACAAGCGATTATAAAGATAATTAGAGCACAAGAAAGTTTAACGGAATTTAATCTCGATGGAGTAAGAAGTGGAGAATCTAGTGATATTATACAAGCTTTACAATGTCAATCATTAACCATAACCACGATAAAATTTGAAAATGTTGATTTTACAGCTGATTCTTTGAGATCATTAGCTATATGTCGACAATTAAGAAATTTATCATTATTATATTATAGAGGATTAACTATGGAAGGTAGTACATCATCTGGTGAAGGAAGAGGAACAGGAAGTAGTATATGGAGTCATATAAAATTTGATTTAAGAAAATTACGTTTAAGAAATTCTACGAAACAACCATTAATATCAGCAGCATTAATTAGAGCTGCTGGAGAAAATTTAACATGTTTAAGTTATGATGTGATAACTAGAGAAACAATAGAAGCCACAACACTTTATTGTCCTAATATAACCGAACTTGAACTTTTAGATTATTTACCACATCACGATACTCTTGTATATTTATTATTTAGAGGACTTCATCAAATTAAAAGACTTACCATATCAGTTTATCATAATAACGCAAATAGATATATGATTATTTCTGGAAGAGAATTACCTACAACTTTAGAATATTTAAAATTACAATGTGGACTTACCTCAATACAATTAGAAGATTTATTAAAAGATTGTATGGCACCTTTAAAAGTTTTAATCTTGGATTTTATAAAATTTGAACATTCAGATTTAAAAGTTATTACAAAATTTGTAAAAGCTAGACGAACGTTAAGATATTTAGGAATTAGTGGAAGGATAGGATGGAATGTTAGAGAAACGAATGAATTAGAAGCGTTAAAAAGGCGTGGAGTTATACTTATTCCTTGGTATGAAATTGACAAATGGTAATTTAATACATGTAATATTGTGTAATAATCATGTAAATTTTATTGGGTCAGATAAAAGAATTTGTAGATAGAAATTTTAGAGGGGAAAAAATAATGTATATACGAGTATATACGAATATATATATACGAATATATATATATATTCGTATTTGCTTTAAAAGAAAAAGTTTTCTATAGATTATGTATAGATTATGAAATGAACAACAACTCGTAATGTATATATCACTCTTTTTTTTTTTTTTTTTTATAAATGATACAAACGTGTATTATTTTTGTGAATAAAAAATAGATTTCAGATTAGTACCGTAATCGAATTATTCAGAGAACCTTTTTTAAAAACATTGTTTATATCAATGACGTTCATATATATATATATATCTGATATGTATTTTTTTCTTAAAAAAGATAAATACGTATCGGTATACGATTTATCTTTAACCTTATATTTTAATATAAAATTTCATATACATATATTTTTGCCATATGTTTGTCATATAATTATAGATTTTGCCAATACATAATAATCTATTTTTGCAAAGTACATAAAGTACATATAAGAATATATTTTGCCAGATATATTTTACACGTACCTCAGTCCTCATGGAAATTTATAGAACCATTCATTTTTTAGATAAAATCTAAAAATTTTTTAATGGAGCGAACAGAGAAATACAAATGAGTAGTGTACAATACACAATTGTATAAAGTAAAAAAGTAACGACTTTTTTTACACAATAATAATACGAATTAATTTACTAAAAGTACTTTTTTTTTAAATAACAACACTTTACTTGAAATACTTGAAATACTTGAAATACTTGAAATACTTGAAATACTTGAAATACTTGAAATACTTGAAATACTTGAAATACTTGAAATACTTGAAATACTTGAAATACTTGAAATACTTGAAATACTTGAAATACTTGAAATACTTGAAATACTTGAAATACTTGAAATACTTGAAATACTTGAAATACTTGAAATTAATTAATCGATAAAATTTTTCTTCCAAGCATTTGTGAATTTCATTGCAAATTCACTCATCATCACATTAATACCATCATTGTTATTGTTCAATGAACCAAAAATCCCATTTTTATTTTCATTCAATCCTCTATCATTTATACCATTCATAGCACCTTGAAGTTTTCTCAACATTGCCAACCCTTTGATTCTCATATCATTTGCATTTGACTTTGATGAATGTTGTTGTATTACATAATCCGTGTTATAATCCGTGCTGTTATAATTATCTATAAAAAAAGAATGTTAATATTATTGATGAAGAATTGAAGTTGATAAAAGTTGATAAAAGTTGATAAGGATAAATAAATACATGGTAAATATTCATAATCGTCGCCTTCAGATTCTGAAGATAAATCATCCTCTCCATTTAATTTAGCTAAAAGACGACTTTCACGTAATGAATATGCTTTTAACAAAACCATCTTAGGATCTTGTATAGGATAGTTCTATTTATGTTATGCATAAGCAGATGATAATGAGTGGTAAGCAATAATTAAAATTTATGCATCTATATGCACCTATATACATTAATATACATTTAAATACTTTAAATACATTTATAAACTTTAATAAATGAACTTACTTGTAAAATTTTGAGGTTATCCGCGAATGATCCACGAAGTAATTCATCTTTCACACATCTAAGAATAATTTTGTAAATAAAATAATATTTTTGCAAAACAAGATTATATTTATATACTTACATGAGCATAGCACAACAAAAGTCCACTAAAAATTCAAAACCATTGGATAATTCATCATCTTCATCATTATCAGCAAATATAGAATCCCAGAGACGAATGACATCCGGAAGAGCAAATTCTTTAGTTAACATAACAGTCAACCAACGAAATGAAAAGTATGTAGGGTGTAAAGATTTTCGTTCCTAAAAAAAAATAATTATTTAAATTATTTAAATTATTTTAAATTATTTACCGGTATATAATAATTGATGTGTACTTTAAAACATTATAAAAATTACCAACCAAATCAATACATAAATCAGGTTCGAAAGTTTTTAAGCGTCGCATCATTTTTTTCATAGTATGTCCGATACCGGTCATATCATCCGTATCCAAACTTCGAACAAAGTAATCACGTATATGAGACATTAAAAGAGTAAACACAAAAAATGAATCTGCTTCCGCATGAGCTAAATATTTCAAAATTTTCAAAATTATTTTGTGAACAAAAAATTATATAAACTCAAAAAAATATAACTAATTTTGCAAATATTTATTTACCTTTTCCATCTTCTTCACAATCATTAGCCATGGTATAATAAATGGGACCAAGTATTTCATTCATGCCTTGAACATAACCAACACCGGGATTCAATTTCGCATATATGAATAAAATCCGTTCAACGGCTTCCCAATGCAAATCAACCTCGTTATCATAATCTCGTGATTCATAAGATCTATAACTTGGTGCAGGAGAAGGAGTGCGTCTATTTCCAAAATCTTTATTCAAAAGTTGAATACGTTTGAATATAGATCTACGAGTAGTAATAGGAGTAACATTTGTCATAACATCTATTCGAAATGGAATTGACTGAAATTTTAAATTCAATTGAGGATCTAAAGATGAAACATCAGATTCTGATTCAGGATTTGTAAATATTGAATCACTATAACTTTTAAGACTAGAACTATCATCATTACTATCTAAAGTTTCCAAGATTGATGGTGAACGTGTACCATTAAGTCTATTTATATATTTTTCACTAATACTTGGACTTAATGGACTTAAAGGACTTTGATAAACAGGTTGTTGAAAGAACGCAAAATCCGGTAATGTTCTTCTAACATCTTTATCAATTTGTTCTAGTATTGAATTATCAGAAAAGTAATCTGCCCATTTTGAAGTTGGTGAAGAATTCAAAGGATGATCATCAGAAGAACGGTAGTCTTTGAGTTCTTCTTCGCTTGGGTCTGCCAGCAAATCCCTGACGAAACTCTAAAAATAATAATGCCTTTAAGAACACATATGGAAATGATAAAACTAAAACTTGCGTTACATACGTAATATGTTGATCTTTGCTCAGCAAGAACTTTTTTCCATTTTCTTTTATCCAATGGTAAATAACCCAATAAAATCTAAAAAAAAAAGAATTCAATACGTCAATACGTCATGAATATCAGATAAAATTAAAAATAAATTGATAAAATTAATTTTTGTATGAATATATTATGAAAATGAAATAAAATAAACCCTAATATATACAGATAAAAAAAAATTGAAAAACATACCTTCCAACTTTTTTGTCTAATACCGGGTTTATCGGGAATACCTTAAATAATGAAAAAGATAATGAAAAAGATAATGAAAAAGATAATGAAAAAGATAATGAAAAGAAAACCCCTTTTTAGTATTTGATGGTATCTACATATTTAAAAAAGGTTAATTATAGAATTTTTACTTTTCTATAATGATTTCTCACCAAGAAAACATAAATGCCGAAATTTATAAAGATCTATTGTAGGGTCTTGAGCGAGATTCTTTGTGCTCAGTATAGATTCAAATTGAAGAAGTCTAAATACAAAATTTAAAAAGTCAACTGTTGTTAATTTTTTTAAAAAAAAATGAATATCGATACGATATGATATATCGATATTTAATGCGGCTGCTGAGAGTATAGCTAGGCCAACCTTGAAACAAGTAGAACAGGTTTATTACTCAGCTGACCTCTCTTTATATTCCATTCGTAAAATAGGATAAACAGGAAAATCCTTAAAAATATCGTAATAGATGATAATAGATGTTACTTTACTCTAATTGATGCGAGGTTGAGCCTTGGGGTGATTTGTTTAAAAAGTTCGTTACTCGTAATTTATACTTTTTTTTTTTGTTTTTTTTTTTTTTTTAGTAACGAACGTACATGCGGTGGAGGTATTCATGCAACATTTATCAACATTTATCAACATTTATCAATTTTTAACTATATATCAATATATCAATTTTAACTTAATATATTATTATACTAGTACACATATATAAAGGGCACCATAATTTCCAAGTTTGGCAAGATCAAATGTGGGAATAAAAATTCAATTTTATCTTGTATAATTCTTGTACATAGTAATCTTGTATGTCTGTATGTACGTCACAAAAAAAAAATATTACCATAATAAACAAAAAAATCATTGCCCCTAATCGACCACTGCCGTTAAATTATCTTATACTTTTTTGATCTTTTGTTATACTTTTAATATCACAAGCTCGTGTACAATAAAATAAAACTAAAAGAATCGACTAACTAAATTAAGAAGTCCGTTTTAATATATCAAAAATATCGGTGTGACGGTAAAGAATATAAATAAGATAGTAAAGGAAGGATTTCAATCTTAATAATCCGACCTTTTTCCAATTTTTTTTTGAAAAAAAAAATGGCAAATTGTTTTTGTAAATTTATAGTAAATACATTTTTTAGAAAAAAGAAAAGTCATAAACAATCTTTTACCGAAAAAATTTTAGATGATTCACAAGAAATATTTAATGATTATAAAGAAATTAAAGATACAGCTAAACTTGTACTTAGAGCTATTGATGGAGTATTAAATGGAGAAAAGAAAGAACTACGACATGACTCTGTAATTTCATTCACTCAATCAGACCTTAACGACCTTAACGACCTTAAAGACCTTAAAGACCTTAACGTTTTAAATGAAAAAATGAAAATATTACCAAGTTTATCAGAAGAAATTATGAAAATTATATTTAATCACGTTAACGAAGAATCAAGACAAGATCTCATTTCATGTCTTTTAGTTGATAAATATTGGTGCAATAACGCGTTACCTATTTTATGGAATCGACCATTTGATATTGTATCTCGTGATAATCGACATAAACTTATCAGGACATATATTTCTTGTCTCGAAGAAGAAGAAAAATGTAATTTAAATTTTAAATTAAAATCATTTAAAATTAAAATTCCTTTTGCAGCAAAAGCATTATTTAAATATGAAAAATATTTAGAAGAATTTTCATATAATAATTTATATTTATCAGCAGATGCTGGTATAAGAAAATATCTTAGTCAAGATTTTACAGGACATAGTATACATACACAAACATTATTAATAGTAGGATCACTTTGTCAATTAATTATGCGAGATAGTACAAAAATGACATGTTTAATGATTTCAAAATTTTTTGGTAAAATGGACCTTCCGGATAAGGCAACATTTATGAATTCACATCGTAGTTTATCAAACCTTTCAAAATTTCAATTTGAAATTCATCAAAAAATAACCAAAAATACCATGTCATTATTACAAACTATTTCGAATTTATGTAAGAAAATTCAATATTTAGATATAAAACTTTCATATCCTGATAAAAATAATGAAATAGAAATAATGGAAAATTTTTCCAAAATTATTGAATCACAAGAAAATTTACAACAAGTATTAATATCAGGAGCGAGATCAGCAAATGGTATAGGAATAATCTTGGAAGCTTTAGGATCAGAACAAAGTGAATCTTTAAATTCATTAGAATTTACATGGATGGATTTAACTGAAGTTAATTTATTTCCTTTAACAAAATGTAAATCATTAAAACATTTGACGGTACAATATTGTCAAGGATTAACAACCGAATCAACAAGATCATTATTACAAGCAGAATTTTCATTGGAATCATTAAAATTTGGATGTTCACCAGTATCATATTCAACACAATTAGTATTATTACCAATATTTGGTAAAATGGTAAAAAAATTAACCGTAGATTTATTAAATCAAGATATAATTATCTCGATTTTAGATAATTGTCAAGAAATTAGACATTTAAAATTAGAAAATTGTTTCATACAAAAACCAATTGAAATTGGAAAACTCTTGCATGGATTGATAAAACTTGAAAAGTTAGAAATATTTATAAGCGTAAAAAATGGAGATTATGAAAATATGATATTAAATTCTAGAGATTTACCAAGTTCATTGGAATGTTTGATTTTAGAGTGCGGGTTCACTACTATTCAATTAGAAGATTTGTTAAAAAATTGTAAATTAAATAGTTTATATATTAATTATTCGAATTTTAGGCCATCACATTTTAGAGTTGTCGCAGAATATGCGAAACGTACCAAAGAGATGAATATTTTAGGTATTGAAAGTGATAGAAAATGGATGATTGATGAAAATATTGAAAGTGATAGAAGGATTATTGATGAAAAGGAGGCGTGGGAGGAGTTGGAAAGGTTGAGAAACGAGTTTGGAATATTTTGTTACATAAAATACTTAAAGTAATACATAAAGTAATACATAAAGTAATACATAAAGTAATACATAAACTAAACTAAAGCAGATCATACGTATAAAAGTAAAAATTATTTTAAGTAGAAGTTTTTCATTATTTATTAATTAATATAATTAATATAATTGGAATTTTCTTTATTGGCCTAAAAGAACATTCACGATCTTTTGATTAGATCACTTTACTAAATATAGATAAATATTAGCTTAGCTTTAGTACATTCCGATTACAAATGCTAAAATGTAAAATGTAGTACCTGCGCCTAACAAAATATTTACGGAGTATCGTCATTGTTGCCTTTACTTTCCTTCAAATCACAGTACGTACACACACAACATGAACGCAAAAAAAGATTTCGATCGTCTTTGTGCATTTTTGAAACATTTTTTTGGGTTCAATCAGGACGTTAATTATCATTACTATTATCGCTAGGATTGCTAAGATTGATAGGGTTTAGTTGCAGTATTTTAAATATATATGTTTAAATTTATATGTTTAATTTATGCATTAATTATGTATAATCAACGGTCAGGTTAGCTACAAAAGAAAAAAAAAAAATTTTTAAAATAAAGGAATAATAATCTTAATCTACTACATACATAGCGTACGTACAGTACAGCAGTACAGTACGTAATGTACATACGTATGTTACTGTGTTATATACCCGATACGTACTGTACATTTTATTCATACATTCATATATAATCATATATTCATACATTTTATTCATTCGCGGAAAATTCCGTAAAACGCTGTCAATAAAGTAATGCTGTAATGAACCAGAAATGTATCTTTGTTTCAGAAACATTAAATGATCAACAAGCAACATTACCTCATTATATTTTAGGAAACAAAGTTCAACCATCAACGAATTATTATCTCCACATTTCGTTTTTTAATATTTATTATTCATATAAGCCATTTTCTTTTACGAACGTTGTCGTGATACAAATGTGACCATGGCATTTTGAAAATTTTTCTTAAAAAGAAAAGTTGGCTATTCCTTATTATTGATATTAATTTTTGTCTTACTAAAGTACGCCATAAATAATATAACTAATTCACTTTGTGGATCTGAGAAAAAAAGATATCGATACCGATATGCATGATAAAGTTTTAATAGTAACTGTCACATGTTGTCATAGAAATAATGTATTCCTCTTTTTGGTTCTTCCTGATTTAAATATGTTAAATATGTTAAATTATGTTAAATATGTTTATATGTGCGTATCATTAAATATTGCATATGTTATATCACATATGAAATTTTTCTTCATAAATATTTCGTTATTTGATTACGAGTTTCAGATAATACTGTAATACTGTAATATCTGTAATATCTGTAATATCTGATATGTTTTATTACTTTTTAATCCAAGTTCTTTTTTAGGTGAATCTTGATTTTAAACACGCAATTGGATCGGGTAAATTGAATTTAACATGTCGTTCCTTTTTTAGTATTAAATGTAACCCATGCCATGCATTAAAATACTTCTAAAATTTATATTATATAAGCTATTTAAACTATATTGCTTAGATCTAAATTCCAAACGACAAATCAGATTTTATTAAATTATATTAAATTTCGAGTTCGAATTTCGAGTTCGAATCTTGGATTTATTTCTTATTATTTCTTATTAACATTGTTTTATTAAAATTCTTTCCAAGAAATAATTCTATGTAAATAATTAGAACTTTTACATAATGGTATTAGTGTTGCCAAGTGAAACCTTGAATGTCTAAATATATTTTTAACCGAAATTTGTTTAGATTTCTGGTTTTCATTTCCCATATTATATACGGAATCTGATTCAATTCATCTCGCTAAACCCAATTTATAGTTATGGTGCAAATCATCTAAAAGAATTACGCATTTTGAAATTCGAAAAAAAAAAATTAAATTTATTTTTTGCCGAGGATACAACTTAAAAGAAAAACCTAACAAATTCTCGAATACTAATATTCGGTTGGGGATTCCTGAAATTATATAATTTCCTAAGGTAACGCAGATTTGATGTGACTAGATAATTTGCACCATATAAATTTTGTTTACTAGATCATGGGATATTATTTAGTTATTAATCGTATACTATATATAGTATATATAATATATATATAGTATATATAATATATATATAGTATATATCAAATAATTTACAGTACTTATCATAGCTACCGGGTATGTAAAATTTTTAAAAAGTTTACTATATATCAAACTATAATATATATATATATATTATAATGTCGTGGCTGAAGATAGAACCCTGCCAAAACCCGCTTATACTCCTTTTATTATTAAAAAACGTGCCTAACCTAACTATAAAAAAAAAAAAATACTAAAGCAAGTTTCCCCAAAACATTTTGAAATGTTCATAGTTTCTAGCTTCAGCCGTGACATATGATCATATAAAATTATTATTTTATATTTTTTACTAGTTATAAAAATTGAATTTACTTTATTAGACTAAAAATTAAAAATAAATATAAAATAAATATTTTAATAATAATTATACATATATCTTTATTAATCTTTTCGTAATAATATTGCTAAAGCGTGACTAAAAATTAAAAATAAATATAAAATAAATATTTTTAATAATAATTATACATATATCTTTATTAATCTTTTCGTAATAATATTGCTAAAGCGTGATTCAACACCATATTGGGAAATCCAGGCGGCTTCAGGATAACCAATCAAATCGAAATTTTATATAATAACTATCGTTTCTATAAAAAACAATTTGTAATTATCGATTATTATTAATAATGTAAATGTATAAGTGATGGATACCAATTTTGGCTGACTTTCTCAAAATCACATGATCCCGATGTCATTTTTGCTCAATATATAATTTTGAGTGTTGTTATAGATTAAGATAAGGGTTAAGTATTAGAAATAAAATTTGAACCAATACAAGATTTTTAAAAGTTTTAAATATTTTTTAATTTATAACACTAATATTAATTATTTGGTTTTAAAATATAGCAATTACAGTATAATATTGAATACTAGAGTTGTTAATAGAGTACTTCAGTCAATAATAAAACATATAACCTACTTTAAAGCACTTCAAAAATGCATTATATGTTTTATTAATATCTAGAGTACAACCCTTATTAAATAATACTACTATATAGTATATATATAGTATATTTCAATAATCTTGTTTTACAATAAAAGTACTAATATGCTAAAAAATAAATTAGTTAATAGAAAAATTAGTATTTTTTTAGTATTTTATTATACTATATAATTTGATTTTATAAATATATATTATGTTCAATTATTATATTAATAGTTTGAATTACTTGTACTAGAACTGGCATAATAATATAAAAAAATTAAGGTTAATAAAAAATTTTTTCTCAATAGTTTTATTATTAATAATAATAAGGATCTAAAAAATTGCAAATTATTAGATATTTTGGTATACTAATAATAAAAAAATTAGAGTTCTATAGTCTAGTTTTTTATGTACCTAACTCTTATAGTCAAGGTTTTTAGTTTAAATCTTACTAAAAGTAGTTTTTAGAAATATTTAAAAACAAGCTTTATAAAAGTCTATACAATTTAAATTATGGTAAAAATTGCTAAAAAAAAACTATTAAAAAAATTGGTACTATGGTAGAAATCATCTAAAGCCAACAAATTTTATATATAGGCACCAATTTTTTAGCTACAGTATAATATAATTGACCAATAAAAATACAAAAAAATTTAATATAAATTTAAATTTTATTAATAACTTTAATTTTGTTAATAAATTTAAATTTTGTTATATTTTTTTATATATAAACACCAAATTTTTATAACTTTAAATTAATATAAACTTTTTAAAATAAAAGATACTCAACAACTCTTCCTGATGATCCCATATATCAATTTTTTTTATAAACTTCAATCTATGAAAACTTTGAAGTTAGTATATTTGTACATAATATAACCTTTATCTAGAAGCAATTTGGATAAAGAATTTTAGATCAGATATAAAAAAACTGAAATAGAAATGAAAAAGAACTTTTCTTTTGGGTTTGGCTCTTCAAGTAGAAGACTTTGTTACTATAAAAGACATAATAGAGCTACAACTCTGAAGTTTTTTGCCAAAAGAGATAGAAGTATAAACAGAAGCTTACTTTTGGTCAAGTATATTATTTTTCAAAGTATAAAACCTATGTTTTTTACAGCTATTGGTACCTTTGCCATATCTCCTTGGTTTTTCAAAATTTTTGCCAAAAGTAGAAAATTCAGTTTATTATCTCTAAAAGATCAGCAATGTTTACTCTGTCCAATTTGTAAATATGTCTACCTAATCAGAACTATTATGAGCGAGTTTTGATGCCAATGAATAATATATAAAGATAATCTGAAAGAAAATTCTAAACAAAAATTTCTTTTTAGAATTTTTTTTTAGGTGTAGTTTTTTTTTTCTTTTTTTTTTATATATATATAATACTTTAATAGATATAGATTTGTATAGTATTATATAATTTTTTTTTTTTTTTTTTTTTTTTTATTTTTACTATTTTTGTATATATTGGTTTTTTGTTTAGGTTTTGTTGTTACTTCTCTTCTTTTTATTCCCTTTTATTGTTTGTTTTTGTATAGTTGAGTTTTGAATAGAATTATCTCTACCATTAATGATAGATAGAAAGAATTTAAAGAAAAATCATATATTGCTCTTTAATAGGCTTAACAAAGTTTATATCTGCTTTATCCATAAGATAGTACAACAGGTTACACATAGGTGCTCTTGAAGTAACTATGTGATATTGAATTTAATATTTAGATATTAATTAAAAAATATCAGCAAGATTGTTAAAAAATTAAAAAAAAATAAAAAACACTAAAGATTTGTTTTATAGAATTTGATAGTTTAATTAAAAAGCTATTAAATATAAAAAAACTTTTTTTTAGTTTATTTTATTTTAAAAAAATTATAAAAGTTTAAAAAATTTTATAGTTAAAAAGCCAATTCTATTTTGACCCGGGTTAAAGTGACCCCACCCCCTCTTAGATTTAGGGTTAGTGTGAGCTAAAATTATATTAATAATAACTGGAATTATGTTCATATTAGCTAGAGGTTTGTTGATATAAAAACACATCTATTATTAACACAATTCCGGCTCACACTAACCTTAAATTCTAAGAGAGGGTCACTTTAACCCAGGTCAAAATAGAATTTCTCAAAAATTAATAGCTTTTTGTAATCTGTACCATATATATAATAGTTATATTACAAAAGAACCTATTATATAAAAGTTGTACAAGTAAATTTTTGGTTAAAGAGTACAAGATAGCACCAATAATACTAAAATTGGTTTGAAATCTTGGTTGAAAAAATAATATAATTGTAATATAAACTATTATTAGCGAATTTATAGTAGTAAAATCTTTCAAAAGATCTTGTAAACTTGTAAAATCTTTTGAAAAACCTTTTATATCACAATATATTTCAAAATATTTTATTAAAATATTTCAGATTTCAAAATGTTTTCGAAATATTTTGAAAGTAAATTCAAAATATTTTAAAATATTTTAGAACTGGCTAAATTAGTAGATATGTAACCTGGGTCATACCAAGAGCACATTGAACTATATTTTCAAAATACTTCAAAATATTTTGTATAATGTATTGGAATTAATTTACAAATTCTGCATTACAAAATCAGATTAGATTTTTTGTTTATAAATTAGATCTTCTTTTAATTTTACATTGTTTTTTTTCATTTCATTTTGCTTTTTGATTTCATTTTGTTTTTTTTGTTTTTGTTTTGTTTTTTGTTTTTGGTTTGTTTTTTCTTTTTTTTTTATTTTATTTATTTATTTTTTACTATTTCTCATACTTTACAAGAACACTAGCCATTTGCAAAAACCAACTTTTTAGCACTTTACAAGAATACCAATTTGATTTTGCAAGCCAACTCAGACTTCTAATACTTTGCAAAAACACACAATTGATTTCTCTAGCAATTTCTAAATTTTCAAAAATGTTTCTTTAAAGAAATGATTTAGTTAGAATACAAGTTTTTGCAAGTTTTTGCAAGTCTTTGCTTCATTTATTTTTTCATTTAATTTGTTTTTTTGTTTTTGCTTTTTTGTTTTTTTTTCAAATTTTTTTTTATTAATTTATTTTATTTTAGCACTTTGTAAGAATACAACACTTACTTTCTGGCATTTTGCAAAAAAACCAACCTAGACTTTTTTAGTATTTTGCAAGCAAACACATATTTTTCTAGCACTTTGCAAGAACATTAACCCGGCACTTTACAAAAATATTTGATTTTAGCAATTTCTAAATTTGCAAAATTATGAACTCTTACTTTAGAAAAATAGAAATTTGGGGCTTTATTTATTTTTTTTATTAAGTTTGCTTACATATTTTGTTTTTTTTGTTTGTTTTTTTTTTACTTATTTTTTTATTTTATCTATTTCTAACTTCTTTAGCACTTTGCAAAAAAAACAATCTAACTTTTTTAGCACTTTACAAGAACATCAACTTTAACTTCTTTGGCACTTTGCAAAAACATACTAGAAATCTTCAGCAATTTGCAAAATGCCAATACTTATTTCTGAAAAATGTTTTTTTATTTTTTTTATTTTTCTATCATTTTTAGAAAGTATTTAGAAAAAAGAACAAAATGAAGGCAATAGTTAAAACAAAAGGAATAGCTAAAGTGAAGATGATAGTTAAAACAAAGAAGTAAAAATAATAGAGTAGCCATCTCTAACCATGTATAGTATAATCATATTATCTAATTCTGATTGATTAATATAATATATAGATGTGATCACTACCTCTGACCATGTATTTATAGTAAAAATTACGTAATAAATGGCATGCCCCTGATCATTTGAATATTGGTCAAAAATTTTATAAAAAAAAAATTTTTTTTATTAGAATTAAATAGATAATCTAACTAAAAAAGGTTTATTTACATTTCACAAAAATGTTAGATTACAAAAATTTCCTTATAATAAACAAATATTTAAATAAATGATTGTTGATTTACTTTAAAAAAAATCTAGTTTATTATATAGAGTTTAATTGTAATTAATAATACGATTTTTAATTTTATAAAAAAATCGATTTTTATTTATTTATTTTACAGTTCATAGGGCTATTTAAAAACAAGGTACATTATTAAAATGTATTTAAAATATATTGTCCTTCAACAATATATTTACTTTGCCATTATTTTTTATTCTGTTTCTTTGTTTTATTAAGAATTTGCTATTCTTTTCTTACTTTTGCATTTTCAATCTTTTTTCGGTTTAAGTTTTTTTTTCTTCCAGTTCTTTTATACAATTGATTCTGCAGATACAAGTGTTCCAAATTTGAATATTTTGGGTCAGGCTTGGGGTTTTTTTCAACAAATTGTTGTTGTGGTTGTGAATACTTCATAATCAAAACCAATGAAGTCGTCCTGAGATGCTCTAATTGTTGAATATATTTGCACAATTCTTCAATTTTATTTTCAAACTGAATAAGTCTATTAATTCTTGTATTGCATTTATAAGTAGTGATGCCACCGAAATTGATTTTTGAAAAAGGCCTATTTTGTCTTCATTAGAGAAAATTAAAACTTTTTATAAGGAAGAGCAAATAAAATTTATATAGATATGTTCCTTATAATTTTGTCTATTCAAAAAAAGTATCAATAATTTCATCTTTCAAGTAAAATAGGTCAAAAACAATTTCGTCTTCAAATTTTAATTTCGGGTTTTAGAACCCGAAATGCTTTCGTCCTCATGTATATTCATGAGTTGGTTTTGGAGAAGAACTAACTAGTTGAAACATCGCTAATAAAGGTGTTAAATATTTAGGGTTAGTGCTTGGATCCGGATATCCGGTTATCCGTTTTACTGTACCTGTATTAAAAAAGCTAAATCCGGATAACCATTAGTTTTATTTGGCAGATAACCAGATAAACTCTACAGATAACCGGATAACCTTACGGTTAACCATTTAACCCTACAGATAACTATTTAACTTTATGGATATTCGGATAAACTGGATAACCGGTAAATAATACAAGTTCATGTGCATACAGTTTGTTATTTTATTGTTATACACTATATTATATTTTATTTTAATCCGATTTTATTTATACGATTCATTTTAATCTGAATCGATTGTATCTGATTTCATTTTAATCTGGATTTCATTTTAATCAGTTGTATTTCATTTTAATCAGTCATATTGTGGCAAATTAAAATGAAATCCAGATTAAAATAAAATATAGTATAAAAAAATGGCAAAAAAATAAAAATGGGATGTGTGCATTTTTAAGGTTAGGGTTAAGGTTATTTTTTATATTTAATCTAATTTAATTATGATCTGTGATATCTGCAACAATAAATAAATTTCGATTTTATTATTAATTTAAGGGATTTATTTTATAGCACTATAGCACTACAGTGCTATAGTACTATTGATAAAATTTATTAAATTTTTTATAATTAAGTATGCCTACCCTTGTACTTAAACTAAAATACTATTTAAGTATAGATAAAGACCTCTAGCAGGCAAAAAGAGGCATAGGAAGACTTGTCCAGGTCTCAAAGTTCGGAGAGTCTTGTTGCGGCGAATTGGAAAGATAAGTATATCAAATTAATTCTTCTTATGGTTCTTGAGTTTGAGTATTTATTCTTTACTAATTCTCAATAGCTTTCTTTAGTATAGCTTGTAGAATTCTAATACATCATTGAATCAGAAGTCTGGTTCTGATAGTCACGAGGAAGTTGAATGCGGAATGCGGTGCCGATCGAGTTTTTAACTAAAATTCCAATGGAAGAAGATGCCGTCAGAAATCGTATTACGGGGTCTAATACTGCAGAGTCATGAGGATCGATGATTAAACTTTTTTATTATAAATATCATAATAATAAAATTTAATTATGCTATAAATTCAATTTAAATAATAATTTGTATTTCTTAAAATTAATTAAAATAGATACTCGATTTTAAATATATACGTATTTTTTAACTGAAATTTTGTAACAAACAAACCTATTGGTTTAAATAACGGTCTTTTATTAACCAAACCAAATTAGACTAAACTATTATATATTAATTTGGTAATTTCGACTTACCAATACTGATAATATAGTTAAAAAAAACTGCATTTTCTTATAAATAGAAGTATTAAAAAACTTTAATTGTTTTTAAATTTTAAATAAAAAAAAATACGTTAAGATATAGTAATTATAAAGCTGAATGAGAGATATTAAAAGTTTTTATTAACATTATACTAAACTATTCAATATATGATTTTGTTGCTCTACCTATATTTATACCGAAACTAGCATTACAAATCTTTCATATTCATTGCAGTTAGATTTTCTAATTCAGCTACTTTCATAATATATTCAAAGCTCTTCTTTTTATCTTTCTTAATACCGATATTATATTATTGATGCAGGTAAAAAAAAAAACTGATAAAATTTTTATTTCGTTCCATTTTTTGCATCTGGAAATACACTTCTGGTGAGTTGCCAATTATTTTTTAAAAATATTAGATGCTCAAAGGTAGTAGGTAAGAGTGATGTTCTCTTTACTGTCATCGTATTCCAGCATCACTAAATAATCTTTCACTTGCAGTTGATATCGCTGGAATTGCCAAATACTTTCAGACCAATTTACTCAACAAAGGAAACTGTTTTTGGTTAGTGTACCACCAGGCTAGTGGACATTGATCCCATGGAATTTCCTGAACTCCAAGATAATCTGAAACTTCTGATCATGTGAATCTATTCTAAAACATTGAGGCTAATAAAGAATTCGAATTATCTTGATTTTGTCATTTTCCTCTATTCCATATAAGGTTTGTGATTCTTCATATTTATCTTTAAGCAATTCAAAAGCTCGATGTTTTAAAGATTCTGGTATAAAGGAAAGAGGTTTGCATCGAGGATCTAAAAGTGTTGCTAGCACAGCTTCATTACTAGGTACATCCCAATAATGCATTATAGCATCATATAGTGCTGATTTTATTTTTTCTTTAAGATTTCTACAATTTTGTGGAACATTAATATTAATTCAATGCTTTGAACTTGATACATTATTTTCTTGTATTTCATCATTTTTATAATCGACATCATCTTCGAAAACATCATCAGAAGAATCAAAATCTATATTCGAAATTTCGGTAAATGAAAGCCCTTGTTTTATTACCATTATTGCACTATGCATAAAACTGATGGTAGCATATTTGCTGCCTTCTAGTAGTTCGGTTGCTTCGGCGAAAGGTTTTAGCACTGTAGTTAACAACGATATTGAATTCTACTTATTATTTGTCAAATTAATTTTTTCTAAACAGGTACCATCTTTACGAGCCTGTGGATCATTATTTAGTGTTAAATTGGTTATCATCATATGAATAATATTTAGAACATCAGCGATAATTCGTAATTGATAATCATTATTTTCTAAATCCTAAAAATATAATCCCAACAAAATTTTATTAATTAAACAATTAAAAAATTATTTAAATTATTTTATATAAAGAAAATACAATGTACCTCAATTTTTAATTTTAATAGAACACTATTTTAAATTCCCACCTTAATTTTAATAAAATTCTAAATTTGATACTTACTACATTTTCTCGTTGCAAATTTTTTTGAGCATCGATTAACCTTTCTGTTTGTTTAGGCATAGTGAAGAACAACATAAGCCTTTTTGCACGTGCTACAAGATGTTCAGCATCTAGTAATTCTTTTCCAATAGCGAGCTGCAAGGTATGGGCTGTGCATGGAATTCGAATAACATTTTGCATACACTTTATTGCCTTAACTATATTACTTCCATTGTCAGTCATAATAGTAAAAACTTTATTTGTTAGTTCTCCATTCATCGATAATAGAAGTTAATGCTTCTGCTATTAATTCTCCAGTATGTGGGTAAGGTAAATAACTAATTGTAAGGATCAATTTATTTAATTGAAAATTGTTATCAATAAACGACATGTTACTTCAAGATACCCTATATGGTTACATCCCGTCTACAAATCACAAGTTAAAGAGCAAGATAAAGCATGTGTATTAAGCATTTTTTTAAGATTCTTCTTAGAACTTAAAAAAGTATCGGTAAGTAATTTTCGACTTTGTCTTTCACAATGCAACTGGTAATTAGGATCAAAATCGGCTATAGATTTAACAAAACCAAGCCCTTCTCGTATACTAATAGGTAGTTGATCCTTAACTAAAATGCTAACAAACTTTTGATCTTGAATTGTTTTTCGTTTAGGATCATTTGCTATGATTTGTTGAAATACTTGGTCAGTATTTTATTGTTTTGGATTTTGTTGAGTTTTTTGTTTATACAATTCTTCTGTGATTGCATGTCTTGATACCAAATGTCCAATAAAATTGCCAGTTGAACTATCCATCGATCCCATTAAATGGCCACACAGTTTAGATCTGTTAACTCTATTAATTTTAACCTTACAACTAACTATCCGTTTATATAGTTGTAGAGGTTTATATACTTGATAATAATTCCATATCCAGCTTTTACCAGGAATTGTGTTAATAGGTACAAGTTGAAGATCTTTAAGATTTGGTTTGGATGACTGATTTGCACTAGAACTATTTTCAGATGGCATATTGCAAGCTACTTGAGTTGTATGATCATTGTTGTATTCATTACTATCTTCAGTATTAGTTATATAATTATCGTCGTAATCATTACTATATTCAGTATTAGTTATATAATTATCATCGTATTCATTAATATTTTTTTATTTAGTAGCTCTGCTGAAGAAGCTATACTAACTCTACTTTCGTTAAATCGTCTTCTTTTTTTTCTATAGTTTCAGGAAATAGGTTGCTGCGTTTTTTTATTTGATTGGTATTATCAGAATATTCTTTCGACCCAGATTCTGTATCACTTGAAGAATCTAAGTCAGGCATGTTTTCCTGTTCCATATATTCCATATTTTGCGATTCTTGTAAAAACGTTTTTTTCACGTCTGATTAAAGATCAATGGGTTTATAAACCCATAGTTATAAATTATCATATGTGATAAGCCACAAAATCAAACCAGCAAAAATAGCAAATAATTTTTAAATAAAAACTAGGAACCGGAAACTGGTGCGAGTCTGGAGTGTTAAAATTTATAATTTATATTATAAAATAAAAAATAAAAATATAAGTAATTTTTAAATTTATTAAATAAGTGCAAAATCTTAATTAAAAAATTGCAATAATTTTTAAAATTTAGATTTTTAAAGTTTTTTGCAAATATTTTGCCAAATATAATATAATAATTTTTAAAATTATAACTATTTACTTGGTAAAAAAAACAAAAAAAAACAATAAACAAAAAATAATAAATAAATAAAGTAAAAATTAAGTTTTTTTATTCACTTTTTTATTTGTTTTATTTTTTTAATAGTTTTATTAGTTTTTATTTATTTTTTTTTTAATTTTATTAGTTTTTTTTTAATTTTATTAAGTTTTTTTATTTTTAATTTTTTTTTGATAATGTATTTATTTATTTATTATTTATTTTATATGTTTTTTATTTTTTATTTTTATTTATTTATTTTTTTATTTTTTATTTTTTTTTGTTTTTTATTTTTTTTTATTTTTTTTTATTTTTTTTATACAGTATTTTTATAATGTATATATATTTTTATTTATTTTTTTTTTATAATGAATTTATTTTTTTTAATTTTTTTTTTTTTTTTCTTTTTTTTTTTTTTTTTTTTTTTTTTTTTATTAATTTTTCTTTTTTTT
>QKWP01002850.1:0-12126 GCA_003550325.1 Gigaspora rosea | reverse complement strand
TTTTTTTATTTTTTTCTTTTTTTCTTTTATTTTTTTTTTATTTATTCTTTATATTTTTATAAACGAATTTGTTTTTTTATATAACGAAATAATTTTTTTTTATTTATTTATTTTTTTTTATTTATTCTTTTTTTATTTTTAAATATTTTTATTTTTTTAATTTAAATTTTTTTAAAATATTAATTATTTTTTTATTTACATTTTTAAAATAGCCGGCGGTGATAATCAAGATTATGATTTAAATAGATCATTAAGAATCTTAACGATCTATTTTAGAAGTACCGTATTATAAGTTTAAAGGTATTATAAGTTTTAAAAATAAGTAATTTTTTTATTTTTTTCTTGTTTTTTTTTGTTACTATAGCTTTGTTACAACTTATACTAACACATTTTTTGTTCTTTTAGTGTTTTTGTGGGGTTTTGTAATTCTTATAATTTGGCAATATTTCATAGTAATTCGATGTCGTTCTTGCAGCGTTTTTGCGATGAAGTAGTGACAGCGTTTTTGCGGTAATTTGACGGCAACCAGATTTGTTTTTTTTTAAAAAAAAAAATTATTCAGAGGGAATGTGAAAATCATTAATTATATTGTTAAAATATATACTATAGAGTATTAAAAATAAAGTAGTTATTTTTAGACCATATATCTTCACGTTATATAATAGGCTTCTTCTCGATATCTTAGAGCAAATTTGTTGTTTTGTTCAATATCAAGAAAGTTTGTTAAATCGATAATTGCTTCTCTACATCATCCCGTTAGATAATAGGCTTTTCCTCGATATCTTAATGCAAATTTTGTTTGGAAGCAATTTTGTTAGATCAATAATATCTTCCCATAATAAAATTAAATTTTACTCAAAATTTAAGAACCGAATCTTGTTTGATTTTTAGCAAATTGTCTAAATCTTCAAGTATATACATATTCTTCACATTATTGCATATATTAAATCATCGTTCCATATTTTTTTCGATACGGATTCTAATATCGTTTTATGCTTAAATGCCTAATATTTAATTCAGAGAATTATGTTATCCGTTATTTTATAAAAAAAAAGCAGAATATTATAAAAATCTTCGAAAAGATTAAAAAAAATCTTTCGAAAAAATTAAAAAAAAAAATAGTATCCACTTACCAATTCATATCGACAACGTCAAATTAAACAAATAAATAATCTTTTAAAGACACTTACGAATGAATACTCAACTAGCACGAATAAGACTATTACTAGCGTCTGGATAAAGAAATTGATGAATTGGAATTAATACAAGATATAGAACCGGATTGATATCTTACTATATGTGAAAGAACAATTAAATCTACCGATTCGTTTCAAGTTCTTTTCAATCCACTCAGCAATGGCAGGAATCTGGTCGGGTGTTTTGTTTAACTCAAATTTAATAAGAAAATAAATACTACTTTTTTTTTTTAAAAAAAAAAAAACAACATAAATTTACCTTTTCTAGGTTGTTTTCTTACTGTTACCACAGCCTGGCCGTCGAATCACGTCGAATCGCTATAAAGAATGCTGCCGCACTTCAAGTCACAATAAAAACATAAATGTTTTAATAAGGTTAAGCACCTTTGCTATTTTTGCCTAGTTTTTTTTGAAGAGTTATTCAAGTTAGATCTTTTCTATTTTGAGCTTCTATATACACTATAAGTATGAATACAAGTTTGCTTTTTAACAATAACAAAAAGTTAGTCATGTTTAATAAAATACATAAAACTTTCGACATTATTATTCGAAAGAAAAGCTTATCTGAATTTTGAGTGTATTCTTTTCCATGTATTCTTTTTCTGTATCGTGATTCTAAAAAAATTCAAATTAATTACAATACATATAAATTAGTTACCCGGGTAATTGATTCGAACCAGCCCATAACACAAACGCGTAAAATCTGTGTTGTTGTTGCACTAAATGTGCAAATATAGGCACGCGGTATTACATCCGGAAAATGCAACAATTACGTTTTTGATATTTTTAATCAAAATGCATCAAAAACGTAATTTCAGTCATCAAAGGGCGTAAAAGTATGAGTCTGTCGCTACGCTCCAGATAATAACTAAATTGGGTTTGAAATTAGCTAGAAGAGGTAATATTAATTAATAATACAATATTAAAAAATAATAAATGAATGTATTAAAAAAAAGTATTTGAAGGGGTTTTGAATCGGCTAAAGCTATTAATGCCTATGAATAAAAAAATTATTAAAAAAAAGTTTGAGCATTATTAAAATTTACGAATTTGCTATCTTATCTTAATAAAGTGATATATAGTGATTTATCTTATATAGTACAGTCACAATCCCTTAAAGTCATACTATAGAGACCTATAAAATCGTTATTAGGCCATACAAAGGTTATTAATTGGTTCTTGTAACCCAGCTGGGTCGAATTTTGAAAATATTTATAAAACTTTTTATGTTTTAACGATGTAATATATAGATTCACAGGGTTCACAAAATTATCATACTAAGTCAAAAGTAGTGATAATTTTTCTGGAAACTACTATTACTACATATTATATACCAAGACATTGTTCTTTATGCTAATACAACATAAATACGTATGCCACTTTACATGCAATAAGATATACTGGGAAATTTACAATAAAAATAGTTAAATAACTGCATTAGAAAAAAATTTTTTTAAATTTACTTACACTTAGTATTTTATTTAATACAATATATAAATAAATAAGACTTCGCTAATAAAATTTTGTATAATTTAAAAATATTTCTCCTGTTCGTTTGTTCGCATTAACTAAATAATGCTAAATGCTAGGAAATATAAAAATATGTTATTTATGTTGCATTTAATTTCCTTTCTTATTTTAATAGCACTGATTGGTTATAAGTCCTATAACACTACATACTTGTGGATACCACGAATACTACGAATATAGTATGAATACCACAAGTACTACAGGTATCTGTGGGTCCCACAGATGCCACAGATACTACGGATACCCGTGGATACTACAGATACTTGCGGATACCACAGATACCACAGATACTTGCGGATACCACAGATACCTGCAGATACCTGTGGATACCCGTTAGGTTATCCGTTTAAAATTGACGGATACGGTTACTATCCGTGGAGCATTTACGTTATCCAGATATATGGTTAACCCTGCAGATATCCGGATAAGGGGTTCACAGGTCCAACCTCTATTTAGAGTTAATTACATTAGGATTCAGGGGCTAAACTCCAGTTGTAGCGAATGCATGTCTAATCGTATTTGGTATATACGTTTCATGAAATGCTTTACCAAAAATTTGGGCAAATAAATATTTTGTAACTACTCCAAGATTATTATTAATGCAATAATGATCCAACGCTTTATCGTATTTGGTTTTAAGTCTTTTAAAAAGAATCTCAAATGGTTGAAGTATATGAGTAGTATTTGACAGCAATATATAAAAAAAATATTGTTTTCTTGACAATATTTAATACTAGTTAGATCTATATAGCTAGTGGCTCCATCGAGCATAAGCAAAACAGGGGTCTGTATTATTTCGCCGACAATCACTTCATCGACATAACATTTTACTGACAAATACTCACTGACAAGTTCATTTTACTAACAGTTTGTTTCACCAAAGTTCATTTTACCAACAAGTTTTTTTTCAAAAAGCACCCTAACTTTAGCCCTAATTCTATCTAATTCTACCCTGACCCTAACGACAATGACCAGAATGACTTTGTAGTGAAATAAGCTTCAGTGAAATAAACTGTTGGTAAAATGAACGTGTCGGTGAATAATTGTCAGTGAAATGTTATATCGGTGAAGTAATTGTCGATTAATTGATTGCTACCCGCAAAACAGGGCGAGTAGAGAGAATCGAATTACTAAAGTGCACTATATACTTTCTAAAAATATTTTTGTGCATATATCCAGTTTCAGTAAATGCAGCGACGGTGCTTGGTGGAACTAATACACCTGTTAATAAACCTTCAATTACTCTAAGGGCAGTGTCATTAATCACCTGATTATTTTTTATCAGAGGCCTACCCCCTCCCTCTTCCTTAATATATAAATAGTCAGGTTCTTATATATAATTTTAACTTTTTTTACCTCCTCCTCTCCTAAAAAATCACCTGATTTTTGTTACTCCCCTAACGCCTTTATAAATAAGTAATGGAGAATATACGTTCTAGCTACTAAAATAGTAGGGCAAATGGATATATGCTCTTTTGAGTTTCCAGCTACAGTTTTGTGAACTTGATGAATGCCTTTTTGAGCTATTACTTTTGCTAACTGTGCAGAAATATTAAACCCATTTTTATCCATGTTTCAAATTCTGTCAGGTGTAAGACAGTTTTCACAAATAAGTTTTTCAAGTGTTGCAAAATGACTTTCAATAACAATCGGATTTGCCTTAGCGGCTCGTGCTTGAATAAGCTCTTGAGGTATATGAAAAGAAATTTGTAAATCATCATGCATAAATCATTTTCACCATTTGTTACTAGGCCTATTTTTAGTTAAATTTTTTTTATTTTTTGTAGCAAGCATTTGTACAACCATTGTATTAACGGCCTCTTTAGTCAGTCCAAACCCTAGACTTTGCATATTTAAGCAATACTCTACTAATTTATTTTTTTTTTAGGCGTAAGTAACATAGAAGAACCTGGACATTTTGGTGCACCTTTAGCTATAGCATCATGAGTGTCTGTTTAGCAACTCTATAATTCAAAGCAACTTGGCGAATACTTAAGAGTGAAACTGAACTAGTTTTTTTTTGTATTTCAAGAAAATTTAAGACCACTTGGATCGAAGTTTGACGGGAGTTTGTATTCTTTTTTGTTAATTTTTTTGCCGATATTACTTGATTCATATTATGCTTGTGCAGGTACAAGCAAAATAAAATTTGTGTTGTAAACACAACAAAAAACACAAAAAATAACAAAAACAAGAAAAACTTTTTTAAGAGATTTAAATTTGTACATGATCATATTGACTTGCTGATTCGGGTAAATTTTTAATTTAATATAAATTTGCATAGTAAATTGATTTATAAAGTATCTCAATAAAAAAACGTATGCTTTTCAGGTTTAATATCTTTGTTAAGTTCTATTACTACTTAGAATTTTATAACTTTTTATTTTTTTTATTTTATTTTTTTTTATCGGTTTTGTTAAAATTTTAATGTAATAAAAGTTTAGTTTTAAAATATTGTGAGACAATGATTTTGAATTAAAGGTAAAATTGATTCATGAAAAAAAAATTTGTTCGCTAATAGTCTTATGAATATATATATATAGCGTGTAACAAACTTTAATATGTATATTACAAATATTTAGCTAATAATAAGGCTATAAAGGTTAGAATGTGTTATTTACAGAATTAAGGATGATCTACGGGATTAGGTATGATCACTTTATTTAATAAAAAGTTTTTTTTATAGTTTAAAAAGAGACTTTATCCTTTGTGATTTTATTAAGTATATATATAATATATTAATTATTACATAAAAAGTATTATATTTTGCATATTAATAAGGCTACAATTAGCTATAAATACAACTTTAGTCATTGTTTCTTTAAAAGCTCTGTCTGCAGATTATCTACTAATTGCTATACCTAGAATCTACTGTAAGTTTTTTATTTAAAGTTCTGATTTTTAATATATTTTTTGTATTAATTTGGTTCAATTTGGGCTTAGGGCTACTTTACTCTCAAAGTAATTCTCTACTATAATGAAAGTAGATCCCATATTTATACTAGTTTGGATTCTTGCACTAAAGGTAATTCCATAATACTAGACTAATTAGAGCTCTAAAAAATATATATATACAAGTTACTCTCGTTATAGTGAACTCTCGATATAGTGAAGACTAATTAAAATCTCGATATAGTGAAGTTGGGCCCAAAGCCAGTCTATATAAAATTCTCTCGATATAGTGAATTTACTAATAAACTCTCGATATAATGAATTTTTTAAAAATTTTTATTAATGGAACCGACCACTTCACTATAACAAGTTTGACTTGTATAGATAAGATAACTTTTAAATTGTTTATTAATTGCTAAACACAAGACTTTTTTATAAGATCAATACACAAAATTTATACTTTACAATAAAAAAATCAAAAAAATATACAAAATAAAATTCTAATCTTAGTTATAGTATAAAATTTTATATAAGCTATAGTAATATATAGCAACTCACTCTATTCTATCAAAAATGTTTTTTAAAGATTTTTATATGTAAAAAAATGTTTAGATTTGGTTCTCAAAGAGTTATTATTAACTAATCCAAACTCTATAAGGGCACTAACATTTATTAGGTAATATTTTAGAGGGTGGGAGGTCAAGAAAAATCCTACCTTAGTTAAATTTGATTGGCTAAAATTCTATTTATAGACCTTACCTGGGGGTGGGGGTAAGCCCCTATAGTAAATGGATATTAGGTAATAAATATCAGTGCCCTAATAAAATTTACAAATATTATAAAGCAAAGAGATTTAGATTAAAGAGAGGTGACTATATAAAATTACAATTTTTTTAGTAATAGTAGTATGTTATTTTTTTTAAAAAAATTTTTATGCATATAAACTTGTACACTAAGGTTTTGTACATGTATATATGTATGTATGAATATACTAAGGCCCTATGTTTAATAAACTACATGCTAGCATTTGCAGAGCCTAGTATGTATGTACATATGCTATATCAGCGAATTATATATACATAATCCTACGTAAGATATTACGGCCCATAATATTACAAAAATCTTATGATCGACGTGGTATATTACGTAATATATTACGAAATAGACTAAAACAATACAAATTACCCTCCCCTACAGGGGTCACATACTCATGCAGATCAATAAATTAATGCGTGCAGGAAGTAATATTTTGATATTTTTGCATTGTTTCGCAATATTTTGCAAATTTTCGCAAATTTTCCAAAATTTTTAAAAAATAAATAAACGATATACATATTCACATAATCATGCTTTTTTACAGATTTTCTCAATATTTCGCATGGTTTTGCAATTTAATATAAAATTTTTATTTTTTTATTTATTATTATATATTATATTTTACATTTATTTAAGGGTATGGTGACTTAGAGAAGTTGGTAAGTTGTCACCCCCAAGTGGCAGATCTAGAGTTCAAATCCCACTGGCGACGTTTTGGTAAAATAGACCTGTGTTCCGGTAACTGCTTCTCATTGATCAGTTGGGTACATTACCTGTAGTCCTTGGTTACCATCTTAAAGAGGAGCTTTCAGCCGAAGTTGTATATTATTACACAGACAAATCCAAGGAACCGGAAAAACAGAAACCCATTTGACAAGTAGCAAAGATCTTTGACAGTGCTACCAAAACTGGAATACTGGAAACCGGAGCTGGAGACTAAACGACAAAAGACCTTCAGAGGAGGAGGTCCACCAACCTGGCTGCCGGAGTCACACCAGAGAAAAAGGAGGTACTAGGGGAAGGAAAACTATGGCACCTAAAGCCGAGTAAACCAACCCTTCCGGGCTAACTGGATTGGAAGTTTGGGGATATTGGTGAAGGACTGGTAGGAAGGTGATAGCGGGTACTGGGGTTGGAGCGAACCTTACAAGGCCAGAAGTAGGTAACACAAGTTACCAAAGTGTAGGTAATACCTGTGTGGAACAGGAACTGCTCTACCAAGTGTACTGCGAGAATAAATTAGTTCTAAGGGATGTTTGTTGGCATCCGGGACTGGCCCCAACTGACCAATGTATCGGGGGACTGTACCGGTAATACAAGTAGGATTGGCAGAAGGAGCTTGGAGCAGAGATTTTAAATATGCAATCCTCTAGTTGGGTTGCAGATATAGTAGCTAGTATAGAACCATCGGGCGAACTACTTAAATTAGACAACCAAAAGTTGTATGTGTAGCTAGTTGTATTCTCATCCATGTAACAAATGTCAGGTGCTCAAAGAGGTGCCCTTGATCCACAGGCTTGATTAAATAAACTCATCTACCCAGGGCAGGAACTTTGACATAAAAAAATATATATATATTTTTAATTAATATTATATACTTAATTATATATAATGTATTATTTTTATATTATTACAAATATTTTAAACTACCTTCGCACTTCGTCGCATCTAATTCTATTACTATATACAAAACACTAGCTCTACACACTTATTTTGCTTACTCCACAGTTAGCTATTATTTTCACTTCTTTGTTTTCTATCGTTTTTGAAAGTGTTAGAAGTCATCATTGAAATGTGCAAGGTTTTGAAAAGTTGTTGTTTTTCTCGCAAAGTGCTGAAATAAAATAAATTAATAAAAAAAATTTAAAAATAAACCAACAAAAACAAAAACAAAAAACACGAAACAAAAAAAAAATGAAGCGAAACCTTGCAAGAACTTGCAAAAACTTGCAAAAATTATCAAAAGCTTGCGAAAACTTGTACCCATTTTTCTAAAGAAGCGTTCTTGAAAATTTAGAAATTGCTGGGGGTGTGTTCTTGAAGGTGTCAGAAGTCGTCGTTGGAATGTGCAAGGCTTCGAAAAGTTGTTGTTTTTCTCGCAAAGTGCCGAAATAAAATAAATAAATAAAAAAAATTAAAAAATAAACCAAAAAAAAGCAAAATCAAAAAACATAAAACAAAAAAAAATGAAGCGAAACCTTGCAAGAACTTGCAAAAACCTGCAAAAATTAGCAAAAACTTGCGAAAACTTGCACCCATTTCTCTAAAGAAGCGTTCTTGAAAATTTGGAAATTGCCAGGAGTGTGTTCTTGAAAGTGTTAGAAGTCGTGGTTGGCATGCGCAATGGTTCGAAAAATTTTGTTTTCTCGCAAAGTGCCAAAATAAAATAAATTAATAAAAAATTTAAAAATAAACCAAAAAAACAAAAACAAAAAATACGAAATAAAAAAATAAATAAAACGACCCTGGGTCGGATAGCGCAATAGTTAGCGCTCCAGGGTCTTATTCGCAAGGTTGTCGGTTCGAGTCTAGTAGATGACAAAAACTGTATTGGGACCACAAATAGCAAGGATCTATGATGAGGCATCAAATATCTCTCTCATTTCTGGACTTGGTGCTACAGTTACAATGAGGTGCATGACATAGCCACAGAGATCATGCGACATCCAGAAAAGGAAAAATCTGACAAAAAACGTCATAAACATAAGGACCATCCACTACAAAAGGAACACTATGAACGGGAAATAAAAACAAGGATGCTGACCAAATTAGGAAGCTGGGCACCTAATTACGCTACACCAACCGAAAATAGGAAGTGGCTTCTGGGGTAGATAAAAAGGGCTAACCTATATAGCAGGCCGGCGGAGTATGTAGCTCCTTAAAGCTATCTATGATCCAAGAGGTACGGGGCACCGGAGTGCAGTGTTGTACATGGGACAGTTGGGACATATGTTGGGACATTTTGGGACATTCTGGGACAATTTTATAAATTGAAATTACTTAAAATTTTATTAAGATAATCTAATTAAATTTTTTTAAAAATGTGTTCAGCACTTAAAGAAATATATAATCATATATTTTTTTAAATTAATTTATTAATTATTAAGGCTTGGGACATAGTTGGGACACTTGGGACGCTGGGACGTTGGGACGTTGGGACATACCAAAAAAAGGCTGGGACAGTGAAAATGTACAACACTGCCGGAGTGTGGTTGGCCGGCTGGATTCAGCAGGGAAAAACGGACGATTGGAGGGAGGTATAGAGTAGTTAGAAAACCTACTGTATATGTAAAACCTTTGAAAAATGAGTTAATAAAAGAGCGCCAACAGCGCCCTTGGGTATACTACCAAGGAAATTTAAAAAAAAAAATAAAATAAATGAAATGAAGCCTTGCAAGAACTTGCAAAAACTTGCAAAAACTTGTAAAAACTTGCGAAAACTTGCACCTATTTCTCTAAAGAAGCGTTCATAAAAATTTAAAAATTGCTGGTATGTGTTCTTGAAAGTGTCGAAAGTCGTAGTTGGCATGCGCAAGGTTTCGAAAAGCTGTTAGTTTTTCTCACAAAGCGCCAAAATAAAATAAATTAATAAAAAAAATTTAAAAAATTTAAAAATAAACCAAAAAAACAAAAACAAAAACATGAAACGAAAAAATAAATAAAGCGAAACCTTGCAAGAACTTGCAAAAACTTGCAAAAACTTGCAAAAACCTGCGCACATTTTTCTAAAGAAGCGTTCTTGAAAGTTTAAAAATTGCTGGGGTGTGTTCTTGAAGATGTTGGAAGTCGTCATTAGAATGCGCAAGGTTTCGAAAAGTTGTTGTTTCTCTCGCAAAGTGCCGAAATAATAAAAAAATTAAAAAATAAATAAATAAAAAAAGGAAAAAAAACAAATGAAAACAAAAAAAACGAACAAAAACAAAAATGAAAAACAAAAAAGTGAAAAAAAACAAAATAGAAGCTTTAATTATAAACAAAAGATCTAATTGGATCTTGTAGTACAGAATTTGAACATCATCAAACTATTTCAAACTATTTCAAAAAAATCAGTCTAATGCGCGATTCAGGTTACAGATTTACTGATTCAGCTTGGTTTTCTAGTCCTAAAATATTTTGAAAGGGTTCGAAATATTTCATAACATATTTTGAAATATTTCGAAATTACTTTCATAATATTTCGAAAATTTGATATTTCGAAATATTTTGAAATATATTACATAATATTTTGCTTATATTACAGTTCGTAAGATCTTACATAAGATTACACTATTATAAATTTGCTGATGATATACTAATGCCCTGATAAAATCCCAGACATTACCCTAACTCTAAAGTAATAAAAATTTATTTTTACTCAGATTTGCAAATCTAATTTGCTTATAGTATAAAAACACTATAGGTACATTTTATATTATCTGAAATAAAAAATAAATTAAATTAAAAAAAGATTATATAAAAAAAATAAAGGCAAAAAGAAAATGGTGACCTGTCGCTATGAAGACCCTTATATGATCGACCAATCATTTTTGAGATTGGTAGATCATATATAGCTTGTCTCTGCGGTACCAGATTCGATCTGGATTTAAATCTGCAGGTAAATCTAAATTTTTTTTTTATACTGTATTGTTTTTTTTCATTTTATAATACTGTACTAATACTTCTTTTTTTTAGATAAGTACAAATTTATTTTTTTTTTTTTTGTTATTGTCACTAACTTCTTTCTTTCTTTAGGTTTTTTTAATTTTTTTTTGTTCGAAACCAAGAACTAAAAAGCACTGAACCAGGTTTTGAATAAGTTCTAGTATTTTTTTTTTACGAGTTTTTTTTTTGTTACAGGTACTAACTTCTTTTTTTTTTTAGATGCTTTTTTTCTTGGAGTCATTTTTTTTGGAGTTGTCATTCTTGGAGTTGTCATTCTTGAAGTCATTATTCTTGGAATTATCATTCTTGGAGTCATTATCTTTGGAGTCGTTATTTTTGAAATCGAGTTATTATCTTGGAGTTAGAATTGTTATAGTAGTAGATGTCGAGATCCTTGTCAGTTTAAATATGTTCGTCTTTAGCGTTATTGTTTTTTGGTGTTAAAGTTTTCCTTCGAATAGCATGAGAAATAGGTGTTACACAGGTCAAAATGATACACATCGGTATAATATCGGGTACCCGATATGTAATATATATATACAATATGTACCCGATATGTGTAAGATATATTTATACATATACCCTACATGTGTAGAGTTCATGAAGGATATCGGACACATATCGGTTACATATAGTATATGTATAGTATATATATATCATATATGTATCGGTAAGTTCTTATATAAACTCTTTCCCTTAGATCACTAAACCAAATACAGAGCTACCGGAAATAAACAAAAAACGCCAAGCCTAGACAAAATAAATAAGCATAAAGCGGCCCTTGGCCAGAAAGAAGACTAATAAAGACCAGCAGCTATAAGCACAGTCTGGGCATACTGAAAAGACCAAGAAAAGAATACGAAACACCAGGCTCCTTTACACGCATACTAGTTAACCTGCCCCTTCGGGGGGAAACAAAAAACAAAAAGGAAGACAAAAGGGAAAAGCCCTCTGTAATGATGGACGTAGAAATGGAAGACAGTGACCAGCAAATAAGTTCGCGACCTACAGTTGATACAAGGCTTTCTAAGAAGGCCCGAACCTCACAAAC
>QKWP01002849.1:8463-36757 GCA_003550325.1 Gigaspora rosea | reverse complement strand
GATATGAGATTAACAACATAGCCTGCTAGCCAGATTGCCACAAATAATATTTCACATTCGTTTTCTTTAATTTTTTGCAAATTAGTTAATTTATTAAATGGAATCCATTCGATGACCTTCTTACAGTTTGTAGACTTAAGTTGAAATTCTCTAATACATTCATCGATATATTCATCTCCACTTGTCCAGTCTTGAGTTGATTTAAGATGATCACATAATTGGCACCAGGAAAAAAAAGTGTTATGTGAACTGGATATGTCTGGTATTACTATCATATTTCCATTGGTTGCGCTGTCTTTAGTTATTCCATATATTACCTGTCACTTATTTGCATATATCGTTTAAACTTAAAAGATAGATTAGTAGTTATATATTATATTTTATTGATAAAGGTAAAATTTTAATTTACTTCTTCTATAAATTCTGAAGCATTTAAACTAGGTAACGATATGAGATTAACAACATGGCCTGCAATGCGTGATTGTTTATAACTACATTCAGATTTTTCAACTTTCCGGATGCCATTTAGCCAGGTTGCCACAAATAATACTTCAGATCCGTTTTCTCTAATTTTTCTACTAAAAATTCTCTTAAAGATATGTTTTTTGAACTCACTACATTTGTCTTTTATGTTTCTAATTTTTTGCAAATTAGTTAGTTGATCAAATGGAATCTATTCAATTTTAGCCACTAGTTTTTTGATTAAATTTTGATGACATATTTTTGATTGATTAATCCGTGTGATACCCCAACTTTCATATGATATTCATACAATCTTTATCCAATTTAGAAGCGATTATCCCTGTTATAACGTAAACTTTATAATTTTTTGAAAAATCTTTTATTTAATAATGTATTCAAAGCTATTTTTAAAATAACCAGTCCATTATTGAAATCATAGATCACGTATATGGAGATTCAAAATTTTATTTGTAGAAATTAGCGGGCCTATTTGGGTTAGGTTTGGGCCGGGCCTAAGGCCCGTCCAGGCCCGTTAGTTGGGCTTTTTTTTTTCTTGGACCGGGCTTGGGCTCATAAATATTTTGTGGGCCTAAGTATGGGCTCTATTGAAGCCCGCCCAACCCGGCCCATTCCGGACCCTAGTATCTACTAATATTACTCAATACTCAAGTTTAGCATCACTCGGCCATATAGTCGGAACCTAAGTTCCTGGATATCTAAGTGCGACCTGCCGCGCTGCTTCTATCTGGAAACTGATTGCTCATCTGACTACTTAAAGTACTATAAAAGAAGCTTCTTCCTTTTATGACAAGCATAAAATGTCTTCCAATCTTTTTTCATTTTGCTAGCTAAACGGCGCTTTTTACCAAGCTTGCTATCTTTCTTTCCTAATCTTCCTTATCTAACTTCTCGAATAGTGGCCAAATGTTCACTATTCACAAGAACAAAGATTTTAACAAAAATAAAAGGGTAGTACTAAAAGGGGTAACACTATCAAACCTAAAGCAACAACCAAATAAACATAATACGAAAGAGAAGAGATAAAGAAAACAAAAAAGAAGAAACAAAATTGGTGCAAGGTAGAAAGAAATCTAAAAACAACTAAACTAACATAGTTCATAGAACTAATTTAAAAATTATATAGACTGCACAAAGCTTTAGCTTTACCAAAGTACTATATTTACATATATATTGAAGATATAAAAAAAAAATGAACTGCGTCTACAGAATGTTCTAGAAAGAAATTTTGGTTTGAGTTTTCTCCATTTGATCTCATGTATTTGTTTACTAAAATACATCATCTTGCTCTTGTGGCCCATCTTCGATTTAGTAGATGTCTTCCCAATTAGGGGAAGTAAACAATGCCGATCTTTTGGAGAGAGTAGCCAAATTTCTCACTTTTTGGCAAAAATTTCAAAAATTCCAAAAGGCAACGAGAAAAGGCTGGAAGTAAGTACCAAATATAAAGGAGTTAGTAGGAGTTATGCTTAGCATAATAACACATCTCAAAATTAAACTCTAGGTCATTGCCCACTACTTCTTTGCTCGATAGTGCCAAACAAGAGGCCTACTAACGGTAAGTGATAAACTCTAAACTTGTCAGCAGGTAGTCTATAAAATTTACCTCTAAATGACAAGTGCCACTCACTACAAGCTTTATTTGGTAGAACCAATTTACTATTTTATGTGTTAAATGGAAAGTTTTCGTAGGCCAGTTTTCTTGAAATTTTTGGTATGAGGGATCATCAGAAAGAGTTTCCCAATGAAAGGATTCTAGTGTACCCAAAATTGTTAAAATCCAATCACAGGATTCTGTAATCGAAATAGACTTGTGTTACTATAAAAGTTCTATAATTATTAAATAATTATAACCTATTTATAGTAACACAAATTTATTTCGATCTTAGGAGCCTGTGATTGGATTTTAACGATTTTGGGCTTGTTAGAATCCTCTCATTAAGAGGATCATTTTGATAGTAAAATCATTGAAATTGGTCTAGTAAATCAGAAGTTATTAACAATTAAAAATTAATTTTTAATTGTTAATAACTTCTGATCTACTAGGCCAATTTCAATGATTTAACTACCAAAATAATCCCCTCAATAAGAGGATTTTAACAAGCCCAAAATCATTAAAATCCAATCACAGGATCCTAAGATCGAAATAAATTTGTGTTACTATAAATGGGTTATAATTAGGGTGGTGACATATATTACGTAATATAATTTTACTATACCCCCTACCCCTACCCCTATATAAGAGAAATTTGATTGGCTATTATGAACTTTTATATTTAACGTAAGATTTCAGAGACCCCCCTTCCCCTCTAAAATATTACATAATATCTGTCACCACCCTTATTTAATAAATTATAAAACTTTATAGTAACACAAATCTATTCTGATTACAGGATTCTGTGATTGGATTTTAACAATTTTGAGCTCACTAGAATTCTCTCATTGAGAGGATCATTTTGGTAGTTGAATTATCAAATTTGGTTCAGTAGATCAAAAGTTATTACCATATATTCCTAAAAATAAGCTATCTTTTTTGGGCCAAAAATTACACTAAAAAACATAGAATAGATTATTTTCAACATATAGGCGGGTTTGAAAAATTTAAAAAATATACTAATTAAAAGTTGTCTAAATGACACCAAATTTTTATTGGAGATATATTTTGATGCGCTGAACAACTTTACTTAATCAAACTTTTGAAGTTTACTTAGTAAAAAAAAATTTTATATGTAGCAACTACTAACACGTTTTTTGAAATTTTTGGAAAAAATCAAGGGGTAGCTTATTTTCGGAGTAGCTTATTTTTGGGAATATATGGTAATTATTAAATATTATTAATAAATGGGTTTTATAATTTACCGCCATGGCGATGTACCGCCACCCCTTGATCAACCAATTAGAATGCAGGATCAGGTGTAATGTGAAATCGAAACGATTATGAATTTTTTTCAAAAATCGGCTATAGCACAAAATTTTGCCTATGAAATCATTTTTCATGCACTAACAAAAAAAATTCCTCTCGAAATTTTGGGTTAGCATCTCTTTGCTAAATTGCCCTACCCTAACCCTATCTCTCACTCTCACTCTAACCCTAAACTAACAAATTAATTTATTGGTTTGATTTCACATTACACCAGATCTTATAGGGTGCGGTGTATTGCATATATGAAAAAAATCAAAAATTCTTAATAAATCTATAATTTTGGTCAAAAATAATTTTGCTACTTTGGATGGAATTATGAAATTTTGGCCAGAATTATACCTAATACTCCAGCTGACCCGCCCACCCACCCAGAAATTAGCTGATTTTTTGAAAGCTCTCTTATATAAATTATTCAGGATCTTGGTAAAGTTTATTATAATTATCAATTGTTGTATTTGTACTTGTAATTAGTTTTTTTTCGGATTCAAAGTGCCTGTTCTGGGGCATATACTTTATTCAGTTTATATACCTGGATTCTACATGGATGAGAGTACAACTAGCTATACATATACTTTTGGTATCTAATTTAAATGGTCTGTTCAAAGGTTTCACACTAGCTGCTATATCTGCAACCCAACTACAGGAATTGCCTATTTAAACTCTCTGATTTTCCGTTTCACATCTTGGACTTTCATTATATTTGTATTTGTAACAGTAACAGTAATAGTACTTACACATATTTTTATTTTTACAAAATATTATTAAAGATACATTAAAACATTGAAAAATTTTACCTTTTTGAGTATTTCGTTCTATATTTATTATTTACTATTTGTGATTTTTTTAAATTTTTTATTTTTTGCTACCAGATTTTTTACTAGGCAAATAAATTAGTAATCATGAATATTAAAGACCACAACAAAAGAATTTGTTAACCCTTTCTAAATAAAATCTTTATAACTAGACTAATGTGTAGCATTATATGTCCGGAGCTCATCATATGATATTCATCATATTAACAAACGCGTTAATATGCATATGTTGGTAACATTAAAAGCACAAATATAGACACGCATGCGGACAGACAAAAAACTTCCAAATTCCATTTCTGATAAGATTTACATCATATATATGCAAATATATCAAAAAAGTAAAATTTGGCAAGATTTTTACAATTGAAGCACATCAGGAAGGTAATTTTTGTATCACTTCGCATAGAAACTTAGGGTCTGTCGCTATGCTCTGGCCAATTAAATAATCATATTTTACTATATTAATCAACCAATTAGAAACTATATTCTTCAGTCAAGTTTAAAAATTGGTAACTGTATAAAAAATTTTTCATATGATCATGTGTTGAAGTAATCTTAATACTAGCTAAATTAGACAGTTAACAATTAAATAAATAAAACATTAAGAAAAAAAATAGCTAGTTAGTTCCTTAAAGCGAATATGTTTTAATAATTTGTAACATCTCTGAAAAATATGATCTGCAACAATATGTAACCAAATTTTTTAGGGCTTATCAAACTATTGCTATTATAGTATGCTAATACTATAATATTAAAATTAATGTTTATAAACTCTGGACATATACCAGTTTCTGGCTCCTATTAGTATAAAAATATTATATATTATTTAGCGTAGTGATTATTAATATAAACTAGAGTATTTTCCCATAATATTATAAATCTATGTATCTAATTTAGAGGACATCTAAAGCAGAGATAAATCACATGATCAACTGCCAATGTTAGAGTCACTTTAGAATAGGGTTAGAAGGGTTTTAGGTAGTTATATATATGCAAAATTACCTTCTTGATATTTTTAAATTAATCTATTCAAGTTAGGTTTAGACTATATATGAGGACAAAAGCATTTCGGGTTCTAAAACCCGAAATTAAAATTTGAAGACAAAATTGTTTTTGATTTATTTTACTTGAAAGACGAAATTATTTGATACTTTTTTTGAATAGACGAAATTATAAGGAACATATCTATATAAATTTTATTTGTTCTTTCTTATAAAATATTTTAATTTTCTCTAATGAAGACAAAATAGGCCTTTTTCAAAAATCAATTTTGGTGGCATCACTAGTTTAGACTACACTTTTTTGTATTTTTTGTTTTTCTTTCTTATTTGCTTTGCTAGCAATGATCAAAATTCTATAATTGATTGGTGATTGACTATGTGATCATATAAGCTGATTTGGCTTCGATTACTATATAAATTTTGTAATGATCGCGAATTTGTAAATAAGAACTTCAAATTTGTGCCAATTAAATAAATTTGTTTTACATAAATTTTGGGATTATTACAAATTTGTTCTACACTAAAAATCAATATTATGATCAGATCATTCAAAAAAACTCTTTCTAACGATCACTTGCACAAATTTCTGAACAAAAGAAAAATAAAAAATTTTTTCTATTAAAAAATAAAAAGCTATTAATACTGGTTTTTATAAAGGTCAACTGTTTCCTTTATTTTGGGGACTCCTTTATATATTTGGCATACAAGCCAGAAGTGTTAGTTGTACAAGATAACTGGCAGTAGGAGACCTTGGTACAAGAAATTCTGGTAGAAGTTTTTTTTCGTCAATGAAGGTTTTATAGCTTGGCTAGGCGGTGAACTTAAAAATGAGTTTTTCAATACTCTCTTTAAGGTTATTTGATTGCAAGAACATATTTGACCATATACCCACTATCATATTTTCGCTTAAAGTTTTTTTCTGGAATTTTGGATGGAAAGTGGGAAATCCAGCATATTTTCTCCAAAAGATCGTCATTGTTGTTCCTATCCTAATCGGGGGGTTGTCTAAAGCCATGTACCCACGTGACATTTTCGTATAAATCAACCAAATGGAGTCGTGAAATTTTGTTTATACAGATCAGCTCGAAGAAGTCAAAAAACGAAAAAACGCAAGAACATAAAAACGGCATTTTAAACCTACCTTGGGCCATTAATAAAAAATGTCGAAAAGGTAATTTTATTTATATTGGTTTTAATCCTAACTCTGACCCCTAATGCTAAACAGTCACTGTTACGAATTTTAACTAAAATTTCAAAAAATCACATGGGTACAAGCAGTGATGTACACGGACACTGTCTGCACAATTTACTTGGACATTTGAACAATGTCCAAATATGTCTGTGTCCATGTCCGCCTCATGTCCAAACATATCGATTGTTATTGGACACTGTCCGCATGATATGCGGTGGACGCAGACGTCCGGCGGACAATGTCCGCCGAACATTGTCCAACGTCCAAGCATTTGATTGGTCAATAATCATACTTTGATCTACAAAAATTAGCGGACGTTGGACAATGTCCATGGACAATGTCCAAATGTCCGTGCTTAATCTAATCTAATCTTTTCAGTTTTAGCTCGTTACCGTTGATATTCGAAGGCCTTCTTTTTATCTTTCTATAACGCCGACCAACCTACAAAATGTTAGTTCAGATGGGAAAACAAGTATAATAAGGTAAAAAGAAACTATACTTATCTTTAAGAATAGCTTCTAGTTCGGGAATCATGTCTAACTTTTCTTACCCGGTGTTAATTCGCGTTGTGGCGAAATCAAAATCTACAATTTCTGCGAAAAAAAGAAAGGCTAGTTCAAGTTAGAAAGAAAAAAAGAAAATCTATAACATTATAAGAGAAACTGGTGCTTGCCTTTAAACTCAGCTTACCCAGTTTCCAGTTCCAAATTGGTTAATTATTTTGAGCGATGTCTGAATCTACCAAAAGAGAAGTTAGCTCAAATAAAAAAAAAAAAAATAAGCACAACAAAAGAAAGAGGAACTATTACTTATCTCTAAGATTTGCTTCTTAATTCTAGGTCACGTCTAACGCCCATTACCCGGTATTCAAATCTACAAAAATAAGAGCTAGTTCAAACCGAGAAGAAAAAGAACAAGTATATTATTTGAAGAGAAGCCAGTACTTGCCATTAAGACAACAAGCACCGTTTCAATTTATTTCTAATTCCAAGTTTAGGCTAAAAAAAAAATCAGTAACCCGAATCAAAAAAAAAATTAAAATAAAAAAACAAATCTGAAATGCACTTACTACAAGTTACTCTTGTTATAATAAACTCTCATTATAGTGAACTATCCATTATAGTGAAGAGCTGCTTACATAAAAGGCCTCTTGATATAGTGAATTTACTAGTAGACTCTCGATATAGTGAAGAAATCTTGCAGCCTGATCACTTCACTATAACAAAAGTAACTTGTACGTATAACGAATTAATTAAGCTCAGAAAAAGGTGAAATTAGTAAATGGAACAATGTATTAAAAAAAAAAATCACGCACACACTAATAAATACTTATAAATCTTCTAACTATATTAAATTGGACAAAGAGGTGAAACTGGATTAAACAATAAATAAATAAAAATGATACCTATAAAAGCTAATAAATAGAATAAATAAAAAATAAAATAAAAAAATTTAAATATTAAAAAAAAAAATTAAAAAAGCGAAAAAAAATTAAAAAAAATTAAAAAAACAATAAAAAAAAAAATTAAAAAAAAAAAAATAAAAATAAAAAAAATTAAAAAAAAAATTAGATAATTAACCCTAAAACAGCGTGGCCTTTGAAAATATAACACAGTACCCATCATTTTTAAGAGAGTCAATAATTGATTTAACCGATTTTTTTTTTAAAAAAAATTTAGCTAAATCAATTATTGGCTTTCTTTAAGTTACTACTTGGGTTGTTAATACGCTCCAGTACGAACGTATGTTCGTTCGTATGTTTCACTGGACATTGTCCAATGTCCAAACATTTGATTGGTCAATTTACAGACAATGTTCGCCAGACATTGTCATCTTTGGACATGGATGTGGACGTCCGGTCCGGTCCGGTCCATGTCCATGTTTGTGTCTGCGTGACAACACTGAGTACAAGGCTTTAGCCATCCCTCTAATCGGGAAGAAGGTATGCAGGTAGATAAACAAGAACAGACACGTAACAAGATGTGGCACAATGGAATAGGCAGATCTGCAGAAACTAAATTCCAGATTGTTTCTTTATTATTCTTATTATGTACATATAATACTTTAGCAAGCTGTTTCTTTGTGCAGTTTTATATAATTTTTATTGTTGATTATGGTTTTCTTTTTTTTGGTTTGTTTTTTTTTCTTCAATATATGTACGTCAAACTATTGACTTTTTTTGCCTTTTTTATCTTGTCTATTTAACTTTGATTTTTTGTTTAGGTTTTGTAGTTTCCTTCTTTTTTTTACTTACCCTTTTTTTCTCGCTCCTTCTTATCCCTTTTTTGTATATTTGTTAAGAAATTTTTTTTAGTTCTGTATGTAGTTATTGTTAGTTAACATCTCTGCCAGATCTAGGTGGAAGAAGTTTTAAAAAAAAGTTGGTGGTTATGACTGGCTATAGATCCGCGTCAGTGATTTAATAATCAGAGGTATACAAATACCCAGATATTAGTGAGACGAAATTTACTTTGGCAGATCATGAATAAGTGCCTATAGTAACTGAACGAGTTTTATTTTAGTTGTAAGATTAAAAAACTGGTAGTGAATTGGCATTTGCATATGTAATTTCTATTATATAATAAAATAGAACATGACCACCAGGTTAATTAGCAAAAAAAAATATTACGATCAGATAATTTCTAAACCAATTATAAACAGTTATCTTTCTTGAATCTACTCACAATCATGGTTTGTACTGTAAACTACTATATAAAAGATCTCCCATAATAGTAGACCCACTATGTATTATCTCTAGGTCTACAATATAGATTGAGATTTTTGTAAAAGATAAAAGACCCGGGTATAATAGAATCTAAAATAATAAAAAACCTGGGTATATTATAGGATAAACATTCGGATAGCTTGAAAATAAAATGTAATTAATATTACTTGCTATATTTATATTAACTAGTACTGGACTCTCTATCTGTACAATAGACCCACAGGTCTACTATTGGATTAAAATTAAGAAAATGTAACAGACCTGAGTCTTTTATATAGCAGTTTATGGTAGATGGATTGTAAATGTGTTTTGTTAAAATAAGTAAAAATGGGTAGAAATGAGTAGAAATAGGTAGAAATGAGCAAAAGGTTTTTTTTTTTTTTTTTTTAACTCTTTGATAGTCTCGTCGGTACCTTTATTTTAGATATTAGATATATAATATAACTAAACTATTTTAATTACTATTTATCAATACTATATTTATAGCAGGTCCGGCATCACTTGAATACTTTAAGAGCACCTTAGTGCAACCTATCGCACTGCCTTACTGATAAGACAAACAATTTTGTCAGCTCCGTCAAAGAGCGACATAGGATTTCTTTTCAAATCCCTCTTACCTAGCGTCAATGATGAAGATAACCAAACCATACAAGAAGAACATTATAGCTAAGAAAATAAAAGGGTAATGAAAAAAAAGAGGGAAATACCACAAACCCTAAATGATATACCAAAAAATAAACAAAATAAAATGACTACAAGATGAAAGAAACAAAGAAAAATTCTATCACTAATGACGGAAAGCTAACAAAATGAAAACAAACAACGAAAAGAAAAAGAAACAAAAAGAAAACAGAAATAAAAATAAACCTAAATCTGAAATCAACAATAAAAATTATATAATACTGCGCAAGGAGACGCCTCGCCAAAGTATTATATGTACATAAAAAAGAAAACTAAAAGAACATTCTGGAATTTAATCTCCGTAGATTTGCCTATTTCATTGCGTCACATCCTATTACACACCCATTCCTGTTTATCCGCCTGCATGCCTTCTTTCCGATTAGGATAGGAACAACAATGCCGATCTTTTGGAGGGGTATGCCGGATTTTCTACTTTTCCTCAAAAATTCCAGCAAAACTGACTTCTAGCGAGAATATGTTAGTGGGTATATGGTTGAATAAGTTCTTGTAACCAAAAACCTTAAAGAGAGTGATAAAAAACTCATTTTTCTTAGTTCACTGCCTAGCCAAGCTATAATCCCTTCGTCAACGAAAGTTTTCTTTTTTAACTTCCACCAGAATTTCTTGTACCAAGGTAGAGATGGACACTTTCGCATGATTGCATAGCTGCATGCATTTGCATGAATGCTGCATGCTGCCTGCATAAAATTTTTTAAAATGCTGCATTTTGCCCATAAAAAATTTTATCTAACAATAAAATTTTTAAATAATAAGAGTTTATAGAATTTTATTGATAAAATTTTATAAACTCTTATGATTAACAAAATTTTACTAATTAGAGAAGTGCAGTAAATTACATGTTTAGGGTTTACATAGGTTCTGACTTCCCTAGCAATAGGACTATTGACCAATCAAATTTTATAATATTTAAAAAAAAACTCAAAAACGTCTTTGACCTGAAAATAAGCTACCCCACAATCAACAAAAGTCGCTACATAGTAAAGTCTAAATTTTTACTAAGCAAATCGATTAAAATTGCTTAAGTAAACTTATTCAACAGAATAAAATATACTTATTACAAAATTTTATAAGTATTAGAGAATTTTTTATTACTTGACTTTTGATTTTTACATTCGACAGAAAAATTAAAATTTTTTAAAAAATATATTCACCCCACAATTGACAAAAGTCACTACATAGTAATATCTAAATTTTACTAAATAAATTGATTAAAATTACATAAGTAAACTTATTCGGCAGATCAAAATACATTTACTAAAAAATTTTTATAAGTATTAGAGAATTTTTTATTAATTGACTTTTGATTCTTATGTTCAACAGAAAAATTAAAATTTTTTAAAAAAATATATTCAACGAATGTAAAAATTAAAAGTTAAATAATAAAAAATTCTTCAATTTTAATAAAAATTTCAAAGTATGTGTATTTTAATCTTCTAAACAAGTTTACTTAATCGATATTTATTGATTGACTTAGTAGAATTTAGACTTTACTATGTAGAAACTATCTGCAATTAACTAAAAATCGATTTTACTTCAATATTATTAGCTATTTAGGCTATATATATATATAGGATGTGATAAATGGGTGACTCCCCTAGAAAATTATGTGATTTACTGCACTTCCCTTAATTCTAACTTAATGCATTAAGTAAACATGTTCAGTGCCTAAAAATATATTAAATTGGCAGAATTGTTTTTTTACTTTATATTAAGACCAAAATATGAAATTACACTCTGTGTATTATTTTGCAAAAATATAGTAGATAAAAAATTTTTTTATAAATGCATGTTGCATTAATGCTTGCATGCTGCATGAATGCCGCATTTGCATAAAATTTTTTAAAATGCTGCATTTTGCCCATCTCTATACCAAGAGCACCCACTGCCAGTTATCTTGCACAACCGACACTTCTGGCTTGCGTACTAAATATATAAAGGAGTCCCTGATGACACAAGGAAAGTTGACCTTTATAAAAACCAGTATTACTAGCTGCTTCGTCTTTTACTAATGAAAATTTTTTGTTTTCCTTTTGTTCGGAAATTTGTACAAGTGATTGATGGGAAGAGTTCCTAAAATCTGAGCAAAAGGTATTAAAACCAAAAATATTAGCTTTTAAATAAGATTTTATATTAGGTTTTCTGTCTTTTGTTTATTTATTTTTTTTTAGCATCTTTGTATTTACAAATTTCTTTTTTTAAAGTCTTTAAGTTATTGTGCTAAATATATGAATTGCATAGAAAATCAAGAAACAAAAATTTTGAAATATTTATTATGAAACAAATATTTTTAAAAGTACAGGTATAAAGTAAAATACTTTTTATAAAAATATTATGAAAATATTATAAGACCAATTTTGAAAATAATAGCATTCAATATTTATTTTCCAAGAAACTTGTCATGTTTTTTACTATATTATTTTTATTAATAAATTTATTATATTTCTTTTTATATAAAAAAATTATATACTGTATTATTAAAAGCCTTAAAAATTATTCTTCATGTGATAAATGTGTCAATTTATATTATATATATTTACAGTATTAATGGCATAATATTTCTAATCCAAATTAGGGGGCGCCAGAAATCAGCTGATTTCTTAGGAGGGAGGGGTCTCTGGCCTAGTCAGGTTACTATATATTCTTTATTCTAATTGGCTAATACAATATATTATTTATATAATATATATTTAAAAACGGTTTTACTAAATCACACTACTGGTGTTCAACACCACAATGATTTTTACCAATCAAATTTTTTAAATGCAGTATAGTGTAAAGATCAGGTGTAACATAAAATTTTTGTTGGTTTGCTTTTTTTTTAAAAAATATCTTCTAACTCAAAATTTTATCTATGAATCCACCTTTTTTTTTAAAAAAACCCCCGTGCAAAATTTTACTATATACTATGCCTCATTCTAACTCTAACTATTGCTCTAACTTAACATTTATCAACTTTAACTTTTGTTTATTTTTTTTGTTTATTTTTTTGATATTGATCTACATGTTATACTGCATACTAGTATTTAGCACCACTGGTTTGATTTATAATTACTGTTTAAAAATACTATATATAAAAATTTTATTAGTTAATAACTTTTGATTTATTGGTCCAATTTGGATGATTTAACTACCAAAATGGTCCTCTCAAAGAGAGGATTCTAACAAGCCCAAAATCACAAGAATCTAATCACAAAATCATAAGATTGATATAAATTTGTGCATTATTACTATATATATAGTATTTATTTAATAAATATTATATATCTGATATATAGTAATAATGCATAAATCTATATCGATCTTATTTCTGTGATTAGATTTTTGTGATTTTGGGCTTGTTAGAATCCTCTCTTTGAGAGGATCATTTTGGTAGTTAAAACATCTAAATCGAACCAATAGATCAAAAATGATTTATTATATTTTATATAATATTTAATAGTAAATAACTTTGATCTACTAGTCCAATTTAAATAATTTAACTACCAAAATAATTCTCTTAAAAAGAGGATTCTAACAAGACCAAAGTTACAAAAATCTAATTACAGAATCATAAAATCAATATAGATTTGTGTATTATTATTATTATTATTTTTTTTTATTCTTTGACGAGTCTGCTAGATACTTGCGAGTGAACAGAAGAATATTATGTTAAAATAAATTTACAAGATATTCAGTTCTTTCTTATATAAGCCTAACACTACTCAGTTTCCTATAAAGGACCTAAGTGTACCCTGTCGCACTGTTTCCCTAACGAAACAGGTTTCAGTGGTGACCCATCAGTAGCCATACCAAAAGGGCTTTTTACTCCTCTCAATGAAGCCCTAACATCCCTTCTTCTACCAAAATTCCCATCATTTTTAATCTTTCTGAAACCTTTTCTTTCCACTTCTCTTTACGTTCCTTCTGTTTTTCCGAAATTTTGCTTTTTTTATTCTTCTTTTTTTCTCCCTTCCGTCTAGCCTTTTTCCACGTTTTTCTTTTCGTACAATGCCACTTTCTTCCTACTGTCTGACAATGGTCTTTCCAAATAATTTCAAAAAGACTGTTCCATGTTATGTTTAAAACATTTTCAATAATGCGATTCATTATTCTGTTAGAGCAAAGCTGCTTCTGAATTCTTATCTGAGCTTTGTGACAGAACAAACCCTTAATCAAACCTTTCCGTACGCTAATTATCTCCTCTTGATTTTCTCCAAAAATTAGATTCATTAGCTTTTGTTTGGGCAGTCGTTTTCGAACGTCTTTTGACAGGTTGTTCCAAGCAAATTTTGCTGCTACCGATTAAATGCTCCATCATGAAATTTTGTAGCCTTCACATTCCGCCAAATGATCATGTACTTCCTTGGTTTCTGTATTGCAGCTCAGACAATTTGAAGATTCGTATAAGTCAGATTTTCTCCTATTTAATAGGTCAAGAAGAAGTAGATTTTCTGAAAGGCACTTGATAATAAAACAAGCTTTTTTACTTCTTCTGGTTGTTGAACCTCGTATGCCGGTTACTTTCTTGAGCTTCTTCCAAAACATTGACCAGCTTTTGTCATTGTAACTATTGTTTTGTACTGTACTACACAAACTTTGTAAAAGACGCCACTCAGCACCTATATACATGTTGTTGAGTGTTTTGATAAAAGCTCGAGGCGGCATCTCTACTAGCCAATTTTTCCAATTTGGAATCTTGAACTTTCTTCTAATTCTACTTGAATTGTTTCTGATGCTTCACAACTTTTTTTTGCTAGTTTGTCAGCCAAGTCGTTCCATTGTTGTTGCTGTGTGCTTTCACTTTATTGAGCTCAAGGGTAATGTTTTTAGTTTTTATTAGATCTATGATTTTTTCTATTAGAAGAAAATTAGACTGCTTTTGCGCTCTTCTTGCTGATTCAAGAGAGAATCCTGATTCCATCGCACAGATTGCTACCAGACTATCTGTATAAACTATAACTTCCGCTTCGCTTGGAATTGTTAAGAGCATGGTCCATATTGCTATGAGTTCTGCCTTTTTTGATGATGGCCATTGAAACACTTTAATTGACATTGTATCCAAAATTTCTTCTTCTGTGTCGCTTATTTGAACCCACCCAGCTCCTATTGTGCAACAGGGATTAATGTTACTCAAACTCTCTACTAAAGAACCGTCTGTGTAAAAAATGAAATGTTCACATTTCCTATCTAAATTTTTCCTAAAAAAATTTACTAAAAGATACTCTGTTTCACTCTCTAGCTTCTTCTTCAAAATTAATTCTATTTCCACACAATTGACTATGCTAATATTACTAAAAATTTGTTCTTTTGAAACTATACTACTTATTCTTTTCTTTTTCCTTGCACCAGAAACCATATCTAAATTTATTGGGAATTTACGTTTATCTCCTTCTCTATATGGCCTTGGAAGCACCCCTACGACATCTTCCTTCTTGATCCAGCTTGCACAAACACGTTTACTACTTTCTTCACCAATTTGACAACCTTTGCATTTGACAATGCAGACATTTAATGACTTTTGAGATAAACTATCACGCCAATATTCAACAAAACTTCTTTTTTACCCTTCTGTGTTATTCTACCATATTCTTGTTTGCTTATATCACTATTATATATGACCCAGTCCTTTACTCATCGGTCCTCTAAAATAAGGGTCTTTTTGATCTCCAGGGCTAGCGAATTCGGTTCTGGCAGATTAAGACTTGCTGCAATTTCTCTTGTGTCTGTATCTATAATTATCTCTCTTTCTAGTTCCGCGAACCAATAAGCTTTCTTTTCTTGACTTGAAAGGCCTAAGACTTTTTTTAATTGTTGCCAAGTAATCATATTTTTCCCTTCAAAGTTGATTAATTGCCCAATATATGTCAGACTAACTTTGTTTATATGCTTGTATGAACGATAAAAGCTTTTTGGTGATAGTAAACTCCTTATCTTGACCAAAGAGATTTCTGGAGTGATAGTGTCTTTAGTAAGTGTTATTTCGAGATTTCTCTCTTTTGCTTTAAGACAGATTGAGCAGTCCAAATTGCCTTGCCATAATTTCTCTAGAGTTACTATGTCTGATGATTTGTGTATTATTACTATATAGTATTTATTTAATAAATACTATAGGTAATCTCATATATTCTGGCACAGCTATTACTATAAAAAGTAAAAAAATTTTATATATAATAATTTATTTTATTAAATTTTTTTTTAAACTTATCTTTTAAAAAAACAGTACATTATAATATTAATTGGTGATCCGCGAGTCAACCAGAGAATAGTCATAGTGAACCGTGACACGGATTACATAGAAATTAGGGTTTTGCGAATGTGGAGTGCACACATCTAAAACTTTTTTTATACCAAGTTAATCACTCTTCTGACTTAAGAGACTTTTGTAGAGCTCGTCAAGACGCATCTAATGGTGGGTAGAGCGTCAAAATCGGCCTGGTGGGTGCTGAGATATCATTAAAAAACGTTTCTTTTACTATGTAAATTTCTTTGCAAACAATAGTATTGTTTGTNTCTTGACTTGAAAGGCCTAAGACTTTTTTTAATTGTTGCCAAGTAATCATATTTTTCCCTTCAAAGTTGATTAATTGCCCAATATATGTCAGACTAACTTTGTTTATATGCTTGTATGAACGATAAAAGCTTTTTGGTGATAGTAAACTCCTTATCTTGACCAAAGAGATTTCTGGAGTGATAGTGTCTTTAGTAAGTGTTATTTCGAGATTTCTCTCTTTTGCTTTAAGACAGATTGAGCAGTCCAAATTGCCTTGCCATAATTTCTCTAGAGTTACTATGTCTGATGATTTGTGTATTATTACTATATAGTATTTATTTAATAAATACTATAGGTAATCTCATATATTCTGGCACAGCTATTACTATAAAAAGTAAAAAAATTTTATATATAATAATTTATTTTATTAAATTTTTTTTTAAACTTATCTTTTAAAAAAACAGTACATTATAATATTAATTGGTGATCCGCGAGTCAACCAGAGAATAGTCATAGTGAACCGTGACACGGATTACATAGAAATTAGGGTTTTGCGAATGTGGAGTGCACACATCTAAAACTTTTTTTATACCAAGTTAATCACTCTTCTGACTTAAGAGACTTTTGTAGAGCTCGTCAAGACGCATCTAATGGTGGGTAGAGCGTCAAAATCGGCCTGGTGGGTGCTGAGATATCATTAAAAAACGTTTCTTTTACTATGTAAATTTCTTTGCAAACAATAGTATTGTTTGTAAAGAAATTTACATAGTAAAAGAAACGTTTTTTAATGATATCTCAGCACCGACCAGGCCGATTTTGACGCTCTACCCACCATTAGATGCGTCTTGACGAGCTCTACAAAAGTCTCTTAAGTCAGAAGAGTGATTAACTTGGTATAAAAAAAAGTTTTAGATGTGTGCACTCCACATTCGCAAAACCCTAATTTCTATAAGTAATCCGCGTCACGTTTCACTATGACCACTCTCTGGTTAACTCGCGGATCACCAATTAAGTTATAAATATTAATTTTTTATATTTATATTAAATATTTTCTATGATCAATTTTTTAGTCTATTAAATAATATTAAATTTATTTATTTATTAAATTAGAAGTTTAATATGCTTCGCACCCATGTGATGTGCTTGTATATTGCACCCTAATTTGATTGGCTAAATTTGCAGATCATTATTTTTTTAAAAAAAAACAATTTTTGATAAAATTCTTTAGATTAAGAATTAGTCTATAAAATTTTAAGAAAAGTCTTAAAAATTTTTGCACCTATATGCAAAATTTAGTACTGAACAAGTTTACTTAGTCGAACTGGAAAGATTGTCTTAATAAAATTTAGAGAAATCATCAAAAACAAGTTTAAAAAATGAAAATTGCGAATATCTTTAAATTTTATTAAAATAACCTTTTTACTTCAACTAAGTAAGCTTGTTCAGCACAAAATTTTGCATATAGGCGCAAAGAAATTTAAGAATTTCCTAGTAAACCTTCTATACTAATCCTAACCTAAAAATTTTCACAATAATTTGTTTATTTTTTTAAAAATAACAATCTACAAATTTAGCCAATCAAATTAGGGTGCGATATATAAGCACATCGCAGGGTGCGAGATATGCATTTATTCATTAAATTATTATTATTTTTTTTATTATGCAATTATGATTTATTTATAAGACAAAAATATTCTTAATAATATTTTATATATAAAATAAAATTTTTATAAATTTTAAAAAAATTTTTATTAATTTAGTTTTAGGTTAAAAACTAGTAAATAAGAAAAAATATATTGGTTTTTAGTTTAGTATATGCTTATATAATAAGTTAATAAAATTTATAATTAATAAAATTTTAATTAATATCATATTAAAATTCAAATTTGGAGAATTATTTTTTATGTTTATATATTATTAAATTTTTAAAATTTAAAAATTTATAGATTTATAAAGTTTTTTTAACTAAAATAGATATTATTTTTACTATAAATTATATAATAAACTAGATAAATTAGTGTTTTATTTTTGGTATAACCTTTTATTGTACATAATAACTTTGTTTAAAATTTTGCAAACTTGTTTTTGATAGTTACACCAAGGCACTTGCATAGTAGCACAAAAATACTTAATTTTAATTGGTTAAACTTTAAAATAAGCAAATTTTTAATTTTTTAATTTTTTAAAATTTAAAAATTGAATAAATTTTAAGATTTTTTAAAAACAATTAAATCAACAAATTACAAAATTTTTTTTTATAAATATACTGTCTAGCTATACAAATGATATATATATTTTTTTAATTGCTAGTTAATAGAAAAAAATTAGTACTTACTATATACTGACTTAAAATTTATTTAATTAAACTGCTAGAATATATAAGATGACCAATATATAGTAATAATATGCAAATCTATATCGATCTTATGATCCTGTGACTCGATTTTTGAGGCTTTTTAGAATTCTCTCTTTGAGAGGATCATTTTGGTAGTTAAATTATCCAAATTGGAGCAGTAGATCAAAAGTTATTAACTATTAGGGTTCCTCAAATTCAAATCAAATCAAATATTGGATCAATTTGAATTTGATCAAATCAAATTGATCCTGATTTGAATTTGATTTGATTCAAATATTTGAATTTGAATTTGATTTGAATTTGAATTTTTAATAGTAATTTTCAAATCAAATCAAATATTTGTCAAATTAAATCAAATTTGACCATATTTGAATTTGATCAAATCAAATATAGTCAAATTTGAATTTGAATTTGATTAAATATTTGATTCAAATATTTGATGATCAAATCAAATTGCAGAACACTATTAACTATTAAAGTTTATAAATATTTTTAATAATAATTTAATATACGCAAAATTTGATTGGCTATTAAACCAGTCAGATAGGAAGGGGGTAGGCTATATGGGGTGTCTTCAATTAAAAGGACCCATTTTTACATTTTTTTGAAATGAGTTTTCATTAGATTCATATGAATTTTGATATGATTGACTTTTTTTAATTATAAATAAAAGTCAATTTATATAATAAAAAATCAAGATAATGTAAAAAAAAAATGACATAAAGCTGTATAGAGCCAACATGTTACAAGTTTACCCGATAGTTACCTGCTGTTTTTAACCAATCAATATTGTAAATTTGATTGATTTCGGATCAGTCCGAAAATCAAAACAAATAATTAAACTCAAATATCTCAAAATAAAATATATGTAAAAATGGTTCTTTTAATTGAAGACACCTCATATGAGTATGAGTGATGGGCTAGAAAAACCCATCTTCAACACTTTTTTATCAATTTTGAGATTTTTGATTTAAAATAAAGTGCCAATTTCTGTTTATATATATTTTACTTTTCACTCTACAATGATATAATAATTTATCGAGTTATTTTAACTTGAAAGTAGACCAATCTTTAAACGTATGTGTTCTAAAAATAGATTAATAGCAAAAGATTGATGATTCAATTAAATTAAATTGGTCAATCAATATTTTATAATCATATAATGTTGTTAATTCAGTAATTGATATTTAAAAATAAACAAAAAGTTTAGATATAAAAATTAGATTTCACAAACAATAATCAGCATTTTTTCAAAATAGGGGATGGCTAAAGCCAGGTACTTTATGAGATTACCTGATTTTTTTAATTTTTCCAATTTTTGGATTAGGGTTAGAATTAGGGTTGGTAGGGTGTATAATACTCCAGAGTAACTTAGGAGTATAAGCCACTCCATACCAGTGTGATTTAGGCATCACTTCACCCCGGCTTATTAAGATATACCTAAAAGAAGTAAATCACTCTAGAGTAATACTATTAATGTAAAATAGTTTATACTCTGGAACCACTATTATATCAACTGTAAAGTGGTTTATACACTAGAGTAACTATTATATAAATATAAAATCCTATACTATAAATATATAAATTTACTCTGGATTATATACCAGGTTATACTTCAGAGTATGCCCGACTTATATATTTGGCTTATAATAGATTAATACTTCAGTGTAAAATTATAGAGTTTGCTCTAAGGTAGTGTACTCTAGTATGGTATAGTTTTGGGTATTACTCTAGTAGTAGTGTTCCGCACATATCGAATCTGACAGATATTTTTAAAGATCCGGATTCGATCTGAAAACTCAGATCGGGTTCAAGTATGGATCCGGATCCGTGTTTAAATAGACAGATCCTCAAATCCAGCTCAGGTCTGACACTTTTATATATGACAGATCGGATCTCTATGTGTATTCGAATTTGACGAATCTTAAAATCGTGGATCCGATCCGGATTCGTCAGCGGATCCGATCCGGATCCGTCAGCGGAACCGGATTGAATCCGGATCTTCAGATCCATTTTGCAGAACACTATCTGGTAGAGTACGCTCCACACCACCCTGGAGTACTCCATTAACATCTCCAAGAGTTAGGTTAGGGTTAGATTAGAAGGCAGTTTATAGATAGTAAAATCGCATTTTTGCTACTTTTATTTAGTTAACCAAAGCTGGTTTGAATAGCCATTTTTTATATATTTCGTGTTTTTGTTTTTACTATCTTGCTTTGTTTTGTTCAGACTGATCCGGGTTATATATCAAGTAATTTCATAATGTACTGGCTAGTGATATAACCCGTTCAAAAAAATGCAACACGGGTCACCCAATGGGTGAACCCGTGGGTCACCCGGATTGATCAATGGTTCCACCTGAGTGCACGAGTTATCCGTTTGACCTGGGTCAGATATTTATTAACAAATCTTATTACGGCCTTTATTAAAGACATGTCCCTATATAATTAATAAAACAATAGCACTTTATATATAATCGACCTACTACTGGTACATCTCAATCTTCTTTTTTATTAACCGTTTTTGACATATAACTAGTTTAAGCAATGGATATTAATTTTAATGGTGACATTCTCAAAAAGTATACATAAATAAAAGTGAAGCGTGATTGCCATAGTATGTCATGAACACATGACCGACATGGTACGTTTGTCATACCGAAACCAGAATTAACCACTATATTACATTTAAATAACTCAAATGCTAATGCGAGAGTTAAATTTCTGAGGTGAGAGTAAGTTTTTTAATTAAAAATTCAAATATTCAAGATCTAATCTAAAGCATCAATATTTCTAGCATAATACACAAAGATTCGAGCAAACTATAGTGATGGGCTTTTCATTCTATATTCCCACTGTTTAGATGCTGTGAAAGTTGAAATTACTGGGTTGTTTATTAAAACTATTACTAGTAGTTACCCTAGTATTTAACTAAACTACTATCTAATAATCGTTCAAGACTTCTAAACCTTAAACTAGCAGGCGTGGAAGATTTGGTCCAAGACTTGCTTTGTGATAGTTTCTTGTAGTTTAAGTTAGTTCTAATGATCGATTTCTTCTCTTGATTAAGGTAGGCGAAGTTTGGATTATTCTTATTTTTTGTTTTATATAATATTTAATAAATTGAAATTATGGGGAAAGGGCACCTCCATTTTTTAGATTATTGATATGATACAGCCCTTCTAATCGATGACACATTGGGCTTTAAATTATATTGATATAAGATATTTTTTAGGGTTTGTTATTTAATTTAAAGCTGATTTGTCAGTCGATCAAAGAGTTGAATCAAAACATCAATCTTAAAAACGGAAGAGCCCTTTTCCCTTAATATAGCATTTTTTTTTAAAAAAAAAGTTCCCACCTAAAAATCAAAATTAATTATCAGAAGCTATACTTTAAGCTTTTGATATATACGTAGATACCTTTATTAACCAAATTGTTTTTTTGAATTATACAATACAAAACATCATAAATAACTATTGTAGCTTTTAAAAAACTTATCGAATAATCTATATTCAATAAAAAATAGTAAAAAAAAAACTAGTCTTATGAAATGTTATTTTTTTTTAGATTTACAGATTAAAAAAAAACGCAATAGTATATTAGCAAAGATACATTTACCTTGCTCATTACAAATTACTCACCTTGTCACTAACTTCTGGATTATTTGTTTGTCTCCAAATTAGTTTTACTGTAGATAAAGTGAAAGTTTCAAATATCTCGTTTGACAATTCGTTTTTATAGCAGACAATTCGTTTAAAGTCAGATGATATATGCGGGGTATATGACGATACATTCGGTGATTGACGAATTAGAATTATGTAATGCTCGCTCTGATACCTCGAATCTGACAGATCAACTCGCGGGTTGACCCGTTGAATTGACCCACCTGTTCCACCCGGGTTGCTACAACTCAACTCAGGTCATCCGCCCACCCATGGGTGACCCGGGTGACCCCAACCCGGGTTATATCACTAGTACTGGCTTTAGCTTACCTCTCAAAATAGAACCCCATTTCGAAAACAGGTTTTCCTAGTCCATCATTTATATAGTAAATAGCAATCAGGTGATTTTTAGTGCCCTTTTATCATATAATGTGATATAATCAATTTGGAATCAAATCCATCCATATGTTTATCTTCACTTTAGAGCCCTATAATTAAAACAAAAACAATTTTAGTCCCAGGCCTGGCAGCTCGGGCCAGGTTAGTCTGAGTAGCCCAGCCCAATCCAGACCCTAGTTTTGAAGCACTAATAAAAAAACAGAAAGCAATTTTATCTATAAATCTTGTAACCTTTAAATGACCCTAACTTTAAATTTTAATTGCTTTGTTATTGGGTTCGGGGGCACAGAGGCATGTCTATGGGCATGCCATATAGCCAAAAGGCATGCTCATACTTAACCCAACTTAACCCTAATCTATAGAAACTTTAACATGCAAAAAATATATTATAGTCTATAACTAATAAACTTTTAATATAATAATGTCATATTTGGGATATATATTGAGCTTTAAAATGTAAATTTTATATATCATATGATTTTGCGTAAAATATGATATAGAATAAAATTTTGAACACAAAAATATACACACTGTGTAGTAATACTTTAGAATTCTATTAATACAAATCTTGTGATTTATGTTATATGATTGGCTAATAATGGGTTGTAATCACGTGAACTTAAATGGACATGCCCATGAGCATGAAGAGCATGCCTCGACCTAATGGCATGCCCATATGGGCATGCCAAATTTTTTTTACCTGTGCCCCGAATCCTATTTGTTATGCTTTCAAATAAGGAACAAGTTTTTCGCTATGAAGAGCAAGAAGTTTTAGTAATTGTTGGTAGGAGTTGATGATATGTTAAATAAAAATTTATTGAATACAGTTATTTAAGTAAAAGCAAATTGCATAGAGTTGTGACAAGTAAATTTGATATAGTATAATATAAATTTGGCATGTGCTAATATAGTTTTATTGTTTAGTTGTATTTTTACATATGCATGTTTTATTTTTAGATATGTTTAGCATATAGTTTAAAGTTCTAAAAATGGTAAGTAGATGAGTGATATGTAGTAATGTGTAATGTGTTTAATACATAAGGATATGAGATTGGGTATCATGCACTGATAAGTATAATATTGGTAAGTTGGATATTTTAACTTTTACAATGTTACATATGAGGAATAGGATAATAAATATTAGGGTTGGTTATTTGATAATACAGAGGATAATCCTTTTCTATTTATTTCTGCAAGTCTAGCATATTCTAACGCTACATTTCTATCAGTTTTTATTAAGTTGAAATTGAAAGAAAGGATGTCAAGAGTATTCCAAGAGATGGCCGCAATATAGGCTTGACCAGGGGCGAATATGCCTTTATCTATACTTATTGTGGTATGAGGCAAAGTAAGACCTTGAGTTTTATGAATAGTTAATGCAAAAGCATTTTGAATGGGGAATTGTCTTCTTGATGCAGGATTACCATTTATGTTAAAGTAGGAAGTTTCTTTTTGTATTATTATATTGGTAAGGCTAGATATTGTTGGAAAGGTAATTTGAACATTATTAGTGTCAATTAATTTGGTTATGATTCCAACAGTTCTGTTGCAAATGTCATGTTCAAATAGTTTATTATTCAAGTATATGACTCTTGCTCCTTCTTGTAGAGTTATTTTTTCTGGTAAGTTAGTGTGACGATTGAAGTGAAGAGAATATTGTTGGTTGTAGGTGAGTGTAGCGTGGTTTAAGGTGTCGATTGAGTGTGAAACTATTGGTTCAATGCTCTCATAGTCTAAGGGGAGGTTTTTACAAAGGAATTCATTTATCGAGGTTAATGATTGGCGTAATCCGACTAGGTAGGTTGAATTAATGGAATTTTGGGTTATAGAAGAATTGTTTATTTTGTCTTGTATGAATTTTTTTAATGAGGATGTGAGGTGACCGAATCTCAGTTTTTGGAGTATGTTGTAGAACATAAGGTCATTTTTTTGTCTTTGAGGTTTATGTAAGAAGACAGAGAAAAATTTTTTCCAAACAGGGAGTTGAATACAGGAAGACCATCAATCGGAGATAATTGTGCAAGATCGCTGACGACAAGGGTAGGAATGTTTTCAAATATGCTCAAGTTATTATATATTGAAACAAATAGGTTACTAAGGAATGTAAATAGATTGTCAGAAACCATGGATATCTCTTCTATTACGATTGCTTGTATTTCTGTAAGCGATTTTCGTGTTGCAAAATCATGAAGGGCAAGGGATGTATAGTGGTTGTCTATGAATCTTATTCTTAGAGCAGAATGAATGGTTTTTCCACCTATATTCTGAGCAGCTACTCTAGTTGATACTATTAACAGGTAGTTTATACGTTTTGATTTGAGATGATGTAAGAAGAGGTGGAGGAGAAATGATTTTCCGGTTCCAGCAGAGCCAGTTAAAAAGAAATAAGGATTTTTCTGATGTTACTTGGTCCCCAAGCATTGCATAGTAGATCATACATTTTGTATTGATCTTCATCAAGAAATAAAGTAGAATTGGTAATAGTAGAAGATGTAGGACGTTGTAATGAGATGAGCTGATGTAAAATTAATTCGTGGATGTTATGATTTTTTAGGGTGTTTAAAATATTATCAAGAAGAATTCGGTATGCAAAGGTGATATAAAGTTTGTGAGTTATAGTTGTGTTGTTGATTTTTGCTAACTTGTTTTCATACTGAAGAGGATATAATGAGCAGAATCTTTTACGATAAGTAGAAAAATCTGAAAGAAGATCGTCTTCAGAGTAGCATGGGATTTTCATAATTAGGTGTTGGAAGAAAAAAGGTTCACCGTCTTCAACTTTATAAAGTGGCAAAACGTAGAAGTAAAGGTTTTTTCTGCATGAAATGTATCTGTTTTTCTGGTCACGAGTGCAAAAAGATCTCGAGTTTTGTGAAGGAGGGTGGAGATTAATAGTGTAATTTCAAAAATAATTAGAGTATGTAATGTTTGCAAATTCATCATTTATTGGATGATCAAAATATTTATCAATAGTGTCATCCCAATAGGGTTTATAATTATCAGGATCATTTTCTAATTCGATGAGTTGGACATGGATTGGTTTGATGGCTCGAGTACGTAAGTTTGAAGGAGCAAATGGAAAATACTGGATATTGATAGTGGATCGTGGTATAGGGTATTGGAAAAGTAATATTATAAGTTCAATGGATCCGAGTTTTCTTGCTTGTACATGTTTTTGGTAGTCATTACGAGTATTAATCGAGAAAAGATCAGAGGGCTCTGGTTTTGTTACATGTTTAGTAACATATTTAGCAAAACCGCTAGTTGTTACATATTGGAAATTTAAATGGCCTTGCCATATGAATAAAGATTCAGGGTTATAAGGAACAATCCAGTGATCTTCTTCTTTTAAATGTCTGTAGGAATAGGAGGTAAAGATTTATTTAAATTTTTGTTTTAGTTTAGTAATAATATTGTAAATAAATTAATTTTTTATATTTTATAATTTAAATATTAAATATAGTAAAGAGCAGGGATTTTGGTGAAATTTGCAAATTAGTAATTGTAAAATTATTTTAAAATAATTAAATTATAATAATAACAATAAAGTAATTTATAGTTACTTCTTAATTGTTATAGTTATATATTTGTTATATGATAGCAATATATTATAGCTATCAGTTATTATGTTATTATTAGGATACTACTATTTATGATATCTTTAATACGAATTTACTATTTTATAAAAAATAGGGAAAGTATAGTAAAATAGTAGTAGTATAGTGATAATATAGTGACGATTAGTTGTAGGTGTATTGCCAATGAATAGTAAATGTATAAGTATAGCTATGAAAAAAGTAAATACATAATCATTTAAAATAGTTAGGGCCATGACAGATATTATGTAATATCTATTTACTATAAGGATACTCCTATGTAAGACGATTCTGATTGGTTAATTTTAAAAAAATTTTTGGAAAGTGATGAAATGTGGCGTTCTTCCATATAAAAGTTTTTTTCTTACTAAGTTAACGATACATATCTACTAATTGAAAGTTGTAGAGCTCATCAAGACGCATCTACAGTGGTTAGATCATCCAATTCAGCCCAGTGGATGGCGAGATATCGTCGAAAAACGATTGGCTAACTATATAAAATCCCATGATGCAGATTATATATAAAAATCACTATAGGCGAAATGTGGCGTGCTTCCATTTAAAACTTTTTTCTTACTAAGTTAATGATACATACTAGGGGTCTTAGCTGGGTCAGGTCTGACCCAACCTGGGTCGGGTTGGGTAAGATCAAACCCGGGTCAGGTCAAACCCGGGTCAGAAAAAACCCGGGTCAGAAAAAATCTGGGTCGGGTCAGACCCGGGTTAATGATAGGTGACGCATAGAGATGGGGAAAATGCGCATTTTATAATAAAATACACATAAATGTGCATAATATTTGAAATGTCGCATGATAAAAAAAATTTTTTAATTTTTATCTTTATATTTAAATAAAGACTACATATTGATTCTTAATCGAATTTTGCCTATACTATATATATAAATAATCCTGATCATCATATGATTTACGATGTATCGAGTTATCTACATTATATAATCCAAAAGTTGCTAAAAATATTTAAAAAATTGGTATGCTAAAATCAAGATATAGCATAGATAACTAAGGGTTGAAAACATTTAATCACATAAAATTTTGTTTCTGCTTAGGTAGAATAATGTTAGTGTTAGGTTTGAATGTGTTTTTGTTTGATTTTGTTATATGACAAATTTTGATTTGAAAATTTTTCAGAGGTGATGCTATGATGTTTGAATAACGTTATCTTTTCGGAATGGTATTAAAACCAGTTAGGTTATTAAACCGTTAAACGAACGGATAATTTTTTTTAGACAATTACAAATAAACTATAGTTGAAGTTAAAATAAGTAAAAATAAGGTAGCTACATCACTATGTCATGCAAAATCAGAAACGTAATCTATGAATAATAATATACATCATCTATAGTATTAAAATTTTATTCATCTTTCACTTTTAACCAATTTTGTTGACTAATTTTAGATCGTGTAATCTTTGTTGATCTTATTAAACTCCTAAAAAGGAAACAGACTATAACTTATTGCCAATCGTTTACGTTTTGAACTCTAAAAAAGAAATATCAATTATGATGTCAAGAAAAGTTTCTTACAAGATTTTAATTTAATCTATTACTCGCCAATTAATTTAAAAGATAAACTTGAAAGTTCACAATCTCATTTTCTCTTTGTAGCACTCAAATTATTTTTATACATTTTAAGTTTATATAGTACATTTAATTTTATTATTTCAATCATCACCTCTAATTATTCTAATTAAAAAAGATGACATATTATCTTTCTTATTCATTTTATTTTTTATTCCAATTAATCAATATCGTCGTTAATAATTTTACAATCATTTTGCCATGCGTTCATGACATATCAAATTACTATGGAGAAGAAACAATTTGGCCCATGTATTTAAGAAATATCATAGATAAGCAGATTGTCGTTAAGATTAAAATTATTTAGCTGCACAAATTTTCTTTATACTGTTAGTTTAAACTAAATGGTATTAAACCCAAGTGGGTTAAACTTTTAGG